>JAVTVY010011523.1:0-58565 GCA_036873755.1 Hanleya hanleyi
GAAGATGTTGCTAGGTATGCCGGAATTCACCAGTTTGTTGTCGCGACAGTTGATCACATGGAGTAGTGGGAGCTGTCCTATGTGTTCTCCCAGGTTCTTGATGTTGTTGTGGACGATGGACAGATGCTCCTGAAAATACATGTACACAGTAAATCCTCTATTAATTCAATCACCCTATTAAAATTCAATTCCTCAAATTCTGTATACTAAACATGGACGAAATATGGTATAAATAGGAGTATATTCCATCTCCTAAATAGCACAGGGACATCCTCTAATCATATGAAATATGTGTACCAAGTTTCATAATCATCCAATGAAACCTGACAAATTCACACAACTTTTCAGTACATTTTTGTCTAACAAAAAACCTTATAATTGGCAAATGAATAAGTCCAAAACCTAATAATTTGGACACAAATTAATATTTCATCTCATAAATAGCACAGGTGCATCCTCCAATCATAAGAATCTTGAGTACCAAGTTTCATAATCATCCACTGACCGCTGACAAAAATGCAGCAAACTTTCTATGTACAGATGTACATGTGCACTTCAGCTAAATGAAAAACTCTATCTTAGGGATTTTAACATTGGAGCACCCATGGAATCCCCAGGGGTAGTACCTCCAGGTGGAATACCCCCCCCCCCATATTTTTTTTTCCGAAATTTTTCTAGATTTTTTTTCTTTCAATTTGCAAAACCAAAAACCTTATCATTTCCAGTCCGGGGACACAGACATCGACGACGATATATCCTGTTTCCTCTCTCACAATATCTCCTCTTTACTTCGTAAGGCGAGATAAAAATTCACAATGCTCTGTCCATAATAGTATCAGATATAATGGATATAGACTTACCAATTTCTTGAGGTTCTCCAGTTCTTTGGGCATCTGTTCTAGTTCTGTATTGTTTAATCTCAGCCATCGGAGTCCAGTCATATGCTGCACCTGCTCCGGAAACTTACCTCCCTTTGAATAGAAATAGAGTAATAATAGATTTCAAATTAGATCACTTATTACACTACAACTTAAAACTTCTCAGTCATTGCTATATGTAGTTGACAACTTGCCTAGGTTACAATTTTTGTAACTTCTATTGAGCTCTGGTGGGGCCTTTCTCTACTGTATAAAATCAAGGCCCTGGTGCCAAGCCATTTCCCAGCTGCAGTTGTTGAGAAAATGCTAGATGGCTCTTATTTGCCGAAGCCGTTCGCCTCTGTATGATCTTACTTTTATATTCAACCCTTGTCTTTCATACGAGATCAAAACTCTGAGTGGGTCTACAGAAACCGGCAGTTGTTGCGGCGGTACCTACTTGTAACAAAGCAGATCTAATGCTGCCATTTTGTAGCATTGTCCTGTATACTGAAATATCATGCTGTAGGCAGACATGACATCCCACTCAGTCACATTATACGGGCACCGAGTGAATCAGTCCTTCTTCTATCCTCTTAATGCGTAATGTAAGCGAGGAAGCAACAAGTTCCTTATTTCAAGTCTTTGGTTGCTCTGACTTACAGTCTGCTGTGATGCTAAAGCTGGACAGTGTATGATAAACATGAGCTGAATATATAGGTAAGATCAAACAGAATCAAATTATTTTATTGTTTGTGACTAACGGCTTCAGAAAATGAACCATCCAGCATTTTGCCAACAACTATAGCTGGGGAATGGCTTGGAGCCGGGGCCTTGATCTTACACAGCATAGAAAGTTTTAAATAGCTAGCTAGTCCCCTGACTGTATACATGTATTACTATAAATAGTTCAC
The DNA here is from genome assembly GCA_036873755.1 of Hanleya hanleyi. Classification (NCBI taxonomy): domain Eukaryota; kingdom Metazoa; phylum Mollusca; class Polyplacophora; order Lepidopleurida; family Hanleyidae; genus Hanleya; species Hanleya hanleyi. The sequence goes on from JAVTVY010011523.1 coordinate 1,772, forward strand.
AAGTAATGCGTTTTTACACATTATCTCCTCTCAGTAGTGTCATACATGTTGGGTACGGTAATTAAGTATTATTACAGGGAGACCATAGATCTGTGCAATTCAGAGCCTTCATTTGATGAAAGAAAGTTGTGACCAGAAAATCATTTGCATCTAATCACATGCCAAATGTTAGGGGTATGGCTACCCACTACACCCGAGACTCCCGCGGGATTGCATTTCATGTAACTCAATTATTAATTTTGATTTCGAAATATTTTGACTTCTGTCTTTCCCTGCACTGTCAATACATCCGTGGACAGTTTCAAAGAACGCCTGTGTGAGGACGGGTACAACAAGAGTTGTCGCCCATGCTTCACGAGTTCAACAGAAAATCTCCGTCGGCTCCAGTACAGAAAGTCAACATCTTTCGGCTGTAGATCCATTTATGCAACCCATCCGAACCAGCCAAGAAGAATAAAAGAGTGATAAAGACCTAAAGAATTATTTTGAAACGTTTGAAGAGCCAAAGCATAAGGGAAATTTATTTATTTTTGCATTTCTTGCTGCCGCCTATACTTACAACATTACGTGAGCTAAAGTAACTCGTGGTGCGCATTGCACGATGGGAAGGAAACATGGCCGATTTCCAAACTGTCCAACGATGTACATTCAATTTCAGGTAAAAAAAGATTGTAGGACATCAACCCCCTCTTCCCCACCCGCGCCGGACATATTACCCTACTGATGTATCCCCCTGCCCTAGCCACATATATGTACGTATATCTGTACCCCGAAATAAGATTTCATCTAAAATGAACATGTGAGTTTATAGATTTGAGGTGCGTGCTGAGGTGCTGCAATCGACAACATGTTGTTGTTGTTGTTGTGCGAACTTCGAAAAGAAATGTGATCATCATGTCAATCAATAATACAAAGCGACGCGTTGAAAAGACCACCAATCCCGAGTTTAAAGCGGTGAGATACATTCGCTCACATATTCTAGTCAATAATATTTACAGTACGCTTACCACGAAATCATTTCTTGTGAAGTCCACACCTCGAACAAACGGCAACACTCCAGTGGCCGCCATCTTCCTGTCAGGCTGTATCAGAGGTCACGCTTTGTTTACTTCCGGTTTGAAAAGCACGTGGGTATTTTGAGGGTTGCAACCAAAGATTAGTTTCAGTAGACAAATGAGATTTTTTTTATCCTCAAACCGGGCATCAAATGGTTCCATCTGTTGCCAACGACGCGCGCAACTGGGGTACGGATTCCTGGGGTAGGATTCCGTCTCGGGGGATTTATACCCGAAAATCCGATGAATCAAAATTTTCCACCTCTTGTCAGTCTTTGTCAATCTCGATATGAGGAAGATATCGAAAAGCAGAAAAATGAAAAAAAAAAAAAAAAATGAACAAAAAATAAAAATAATAATAATTTCATATTTGTATTTATGTGTATGTATATTTAGTCAACGGGAATGTCAATCAGGCTTAGCCAAGTTAAGTATAATTTCAATTCAATTTCAATTTCAATTCAATTTATTGTACCCAATTTTACATTATAAAGCCTACAAGAGACAAAGGCACAAATCAACTATATATCACACATAGATTCAGATTCAGATTCATTTATTGTACCGAAATATACAGGCCTACATGAGACAAGGTACAAACAATAGCAATGAACGAAATAAAGATCAATACCAACAACTTTCAGGATAGCCAAATGCATTAACTGACAGGACAAGTACAATTATCAAGTACTATAATGTATTATGTAATGTATATATGTTATGTCAAGGATCCATATACCAATATAAGGAGAATCAATAATAAAATTATTATTATTATTGCCCAGTAGTATATATGTAAAGCTGTTAGCAAACGAAGGCAACAGATTTGCTAAATTACATGAATACTTTGGTATAAGATGTTTTCATGCATGTAGGACTATCTGACTGAACAAGATTTGCGTATTTGAAAACTAAAATATATGAATCTAGATATAATAACAGATAATTTAGGGGGTGGATCAAGAAACAGAGCAAATATTTCTTGCATATTTAGTGAGAGAATATCATGGTCAATTTGGACAACAGTTCTCATAGCTTGCTGCCTTTGTATCCTATACTGAGGACATTCCATCAGGAAGTGCCATTCATCCTCAATTCTATTTAGATCACAATATTTACAAAGTCTGTTCTCCAAAGGAGTGTCTGAGTACCGCCCCCTTTCGATTTCTAAATCGGCTGTACTTAAGTCTGATAGATATAATGGCTTTTTGTAGCACCTTATCTTTCAAGGTAGTAAGATATGGGGAGAATTCTGGCACAGGTTTAACAGTGCTATATGTTCTTAGTTTACTATTTGACGACGTTAGTTTAACGAATACTTCGTTGAAAGAGTCCCTAATTTGGGTTCAATATTTCTTCGAAGTACTTTATTTGAAGGACGAAATTGGTCTATGTATTTTGGTCTACAATAGATAGAGAGCAATATTTAGCGGTTTACCCAACTCTGGGTGTCATGTTGAGTGTAGTAAAGAAATACATTAATTAGACGTACCAGAACTTTATAGCCAACTTAAATAAGGCATAATATGACCAATAGTTATAGGCCGCAATACATATTCTATACTAATCTGCTAACCGTAATATAAGCTTAGACAGTGTAGAAGGCAGTCTATAATAATACAGTATATGAAGAATGTGATGTATTGACTTATAAGGCACCAACAGGGTTCTTGTCCAGTTTCAAGGTTTTGCGTATTTGAAAACAGTTGTAAATAAATCGTGATATGATAGATGCTAAGTATGGAGGAGGGTCCAGAAATAAAGTAAAAATTTCCTGAACATCAAGTGAAAGAACACTTGGGAGAATTCGGACAACTGTTCGCATAACATGTTGTCCTTGTATTTTATATATAGGACACTAGTAGTATAGAGACGTGAAATCCGGGTCTGTTTTGCCGGGGGAGGTAACTCTTGCCTCCACCAGGGGGCGCTGTCCCGTATGACGTCACTTCCGGTCTGGGTGAATGGAGCGTGACCTCTATATGACGTCACTTCCGGTTTGGGTGAATGGGGTGTGACTTGTGAGGATGATAGGAGATGTACTGACCTGTCTGTGAGGATGTCGTTCATCTCCGTGTCTTTTCGGTGAGAGGAACATGTACTGGGGGTTTTCCCCACAATGTCGTTCACTTCCGTATTTCTTCGGTCAGGTCCGTGGGAGCTTGTACTGATCTGTCTGGTGAGGTATCAAAGTGAACCATTCGTGAAGGGGCATCCAGTCATGGGTGGGTGCATGTAAAATTAGGATTTTTTCCCGAAACTATAAAAAGCGGAACACGGACTTTACCCCTAAACTAGGGGAAAACCCCTATCAACCCTAGTCAAAAGGGCTAATATCGGTCCCCGGGCTTATCGGGGCCTGCCTATCAAGTCTATGGGGTGGGTGCATGTAAAATTAGGATTTTTCCCCGAAACTATAAAAAGCGGAATACGGACTTTACCCCTAAAATAGGGGAAAACACCTATCAACCCTAGCCAAAAGGGCTAATCTCGGTCCCCGGGCTTATTGGGACCTGCCTATCAAGTCAATGGGGTGGGTGCATGTAAAATTAGGATTTTTTCCCGAAACTATAAAAAGCGGAACACAGACTTTACCCCTACAATAGGGGTCTGTATTATACAATATAAGGGAAAATGCCTGTATGGGGTATGGGGATGGTCAATTTTTTTTTCGTGGGCTTTACTATGGCTTGTGGGGTCGCGTTTTTCTCGTCTCGCCAAGAAAATGACAATGGGAAGGGTCCCGGAGCGAATCGGTGAAATTTTTGGGAAAAGTCACCGAGGTCTGTATACATTATAGGCCCATACTGGCTATATGGGGGTATGGGTTCAACCTGGGAAATTCACACACGTTCATTGTGATATGGGCTGTTTGGATTTGTTTTTCACGTCTCGTCATTTAGAACACGCTGGGAAGGGTCCCGGAGCGAAACGGTGAAATTTTTGGAAAAAGTCACCGAGGCCTGGGTAGGCCCATAGGCCTATACTGCATGGCTATGGGTGTATAGGTCCATACGGGGTGGACGTTTTGGGATCTAGGTGGGCCACTAATGGTCCGATGGGATCGAGTGAGGTATCCATGTGAAGCCTATGTGAGGGGGCTAGACTAGGGTGTCGTTTCCATTCTGCTGCGCAGGTCACGTGGGTTGTGGTCACGAGGGGGCAACCGATGGGCTGGATGTGGGGTAGGAATATCGTCATTCTGCGCATGCGCAATAGACAAAGTGTATGGAAATAGACGTTTTGGGATCTAGGGGAACCACTAGTGGGCCGATTGGATCGAGTGAGGTATCAATGTGAAGCCTATGTGAGGGGGCATCTGATGGGGTGAGTGCGGGGTTGAAATATCGTCACTCTGCGCATGCGCAGTGGACGAAGGGTATGGAAATAGACGTGTTGGGGTCTAGGTGGGCCACTAGTGGACCGATGGGATCGAGTGAGGTATCCATGTGAAGCCTATGTGAGGGGGCTAGACTAGGGTGTCGTTTCGATTCTGCTGCGCAGGTCACGTGGGTTGTGACGTCACTTCCGGGTTTCAACTCCAAACCCAGAAGAGTTTCAATGTTCTCTTAGACGTCCGGATGTTCAACCTCCGGGGGTTTTCCCGGCCCGGCCCGGCCCGCCCCGGCCCGCCCCGGCCGCAGCGCGCGCGCGCGTCATCACCGGTAGTGCGCGGATGAATGTCGGGTCAAAAGGTCAAAGGTCACATCCAGGTCAAAAGGTCCAAGGTCTCCCTTTCGGCAAGGTTCGGCGACAATGTTGCGGCATCGATATACAGAGCTTGAACCCCAAAAGGGGATTGTAAATTAACCTGGGAATGATGGGCAGTTCCATTTGGACCAATCAGCGGTCGAGAAAAAGAGCCAATGAGCGATCGATGAAAGAACCAATGGACGGGTACTAGAATTTCGCTCACGTCTGCGCCTACATCCGGGTACTGGGATGCTTTCGCCTACGTCCGCGCCTACATCCGGGTTCTTGTACACCCGGGTAATGTTTTCTGGACATGGATGGGTTACCTTTGGCTCCATTCTAGGCCACTGATTGGCTAATACGGTGTTCAAAGCCAGTTTCATGCATTATGCTCATATAGAAAACACACAAGACAGGGTTTTTTGGTGAGATCTCATTTTTTTATTCAGTGAACAACAACAACGTGAGAACAACCACGTGAAAACTGAAGCCCAGAACAGGGGGCTTTTACATGCATTGAAAGAACTGAAGCCCAGAACAGGGGGCTTGTACATTGAAAGAACTGAAGCCCAGAACAGCGGGCGTGTGTACATTGAAAGAAGTTAAGCCCAGAACGGGGCTTGAACATTGAAATGATGGGCGGCCCAGTCATATACGAGAACATCGCGGTCCTCGGCCTTGGGGTACTCGTCAAACATCTGTACGATGGTAGATAAGGTCCTTCCCCGGCATCGATGGTACAGGTAAAACAAGCAATATTGTCCGCACACGCTACTGATCAGGCTTTGCAACGTTTGACTGTTCCAACATCCCTTCCCTTCCCCGTCGTGATATAGCTGAAAAAATGTTGAAAGCGACGTTAAACCCTGTTCACTCACTCACTCACTCTGGGTCATTCTCCAGCACGGTGGTTATCTGATCTGTATCCATGTTAGGTGGAGAAGTCACACAGGACGTTGCGCGCCTTGTCCACTTGAATGATGTCAAACTCGGCGTAGCAGATCACATTGACGGTGGTCCCCAGGGCTCGTGCAAAGTGGATTTCCAACCGTAAATTGCCTTGCTTGGCTAGGGCCAGCTGATGGTCGTTCTATAAGGTGGGGGTCAGATCGAAACAGAACAACGTGTATCCGTTCGCGTAGTCCTTCCGACTGATCAAATTCCCTTCGTCCTGGTTGATTTGACCGGTGGCTGTAAACAGGCTCTGATAGGCTCGAATGAAATTCCTGCGCCCAAAGTTCGGTGTTAAGGCCGTGGCTGGGACCTGTTGTCCATCCATATGCAGGGCCACAAAATTGATGCCGAAATGTTTAAAGTCAAACGGATTCTCTGGGTAGGCTCCGCTGAAACTGGTATTTTCCACACAGGCCAGGATCAATCGCTTGGGTAGTTCCCCCAGGAACAGGTTTTCTTTGTTGGCGCCCATATTTCCAGCAGGCACAGAGAACACTTTGGTTTGTACACGTCGGATAGGGTACTGGGCTGATTTTGTTTCCAAGGCTTTCATGTGTCCCAATTGAACGGCTGGATTCGGTTTCACTTTTCGGACATACAGGACTGCGTCTTGGATAACAATCTTATAGTCAGCTGCATGCCCATCTACGTTAGTGGCCATCAAGGCGAAGGTCGGAGGCGCCCGTATCAGTCGGATTTTGATGGGGATCTTGTTCAAGAGGTACCGGTCTTGCATGAACATGTCTGCGTGTAGTCGACCCATGAGATCCACCGAGGCACCGTTCGCAGTGAAAGCCTTCCGTTTGTTATATCCCACATTGTCCACCGTGTCCATGTGCTCGGGTGTGTCCTGGTAGAATAAAGCGGCTGTCAGCTGAGATTTTTTAGCCTCTCGGCCATACGACAACAGTGTCTCGATGTAGGCTCGATAGGGGTACGTGTTGGTCGAGTCACTGATGAGTTTGTCGCTGAGAAATATATCCACCTGTTGAAACATCGAGTGCAGCCAGAGATTCGTCGGGCCCACGGTTGCAGCTTGGGTGATTCTGGAGCCATCCCCATTGACGACCTTGGCTTTCACATACAAGTGTGTATGGGCTAAATCCACATAGGCCGTATCCGCATTACTGATGGTGAACTCGATGGGCCCTGTTTCGTTGATGCTGGAGAGCGGGAGATGCTCCATCCATAATCCTTGTTCGGCACTGGTCTGTGTGGGCGGGACGGTCCACAAATCAAATTCACTGTTGGTGGAGGAGCAGGACTCTGCGTGGATCAAGGACATGTTTTAAGAAAAGATATCCTGGGTCTTCGATGTGCGTCGTCGCTGGGTCGGTCGTCGACTGGTGCGTGGTTTCGGTGGGGCAGCTCTTTTATTCCCTACGGTGCGTTGTGCTTTGGCCACCAAGACGCCTCCCGCTTCTTTGGCCCGCCGTTTCAAGGATTCTTTGGGTGCCGTACCCCCCCCAAGACATCACCGGCCACTTGCAGTCCACTGCGTACCGCTTGTTTGCCGATTGCTTTCACCCCGCGCGTCACCAAGGGCAGGAACGTTTTGACGATGCTGCCGAGTATGTTCCCCAGCCCATGTCCTCGTTGCATGCGTGCACCGCTAAAGACCGGAAAGCCACCACCGGCCTGTTGGGCATAATAGTCCATATAGCTGCGTGCATCGCACTCGTAAGGCACCTTCATTATGCAAAGTGGGGAGCACGTGCTTGTCGAAAATGAAGTGTCACCACCACTTTCCCGCGTTCGAATGCCACCGGTCGTCCTGTGTCATCTCTTATATCCACCGTGATCGTGTTGATGTGGGTTTGTCGTACAGGCAGGAAGAGCATGTGGGTGAAACTGTGGGTGACTTGATCTCCATACAACTTTTTAATGGGCACCACCCGTAACAGAGGTGTGTTGATATCGCCCGCGATGTGGTTGTCCACCACGTCCGAGTAGACGTAGAGTCCGTACATACCCGACTTCATATCCATCAGGATCTCGCCTTGGTGGGCGGTGGGACCAGCGAACGTCTGTAGATCGAAACCCAGCATTTGTTGTAGGATAGGACTCAGTACGACACTCGCGTTGGCGGTGACGATAAGCTGTGCCTTGTCGTTGTGTGCGTTGTAATCGAAGTTCACGTGATTCTTGAAGGGAAAGGATTTGATGGGTTTTGATGTATTCGTGACCTCCCGTAGAGCCTTATAATGCAACAGTCTTGTCAGCACACCCATGAACTCCTTGGGGGTATCGTATTGGCCTTCGGGGAGGGTGAGTCGGGTGTTTTTGCCTTCGTAGGTCACCTCGTACCAAACTTCATTGGCTCGCACGTTGTACCACGAGTAAGGGTATTGGATATCCACGAGGCCACATTCCCATCGTCCAGGTAAATGCAACGGTTGCGGTAACTGGGTGACGTACTTGGCCACGGTGTTGTCAGGAAACACATCCAGCGAACTGTTACTGGGTAGGGTGAGGTAAAACATGGCGACTGAGCTGTCCTGCTGCTGCTGTTGGTTTTAATAGGTGTTCCAGGCCTTGGGCGGTTGTGTCCGGCGTCGTGTTCGTCGCGTTGACTTGCTACGTGTCACGGCTCTGGAGATGTGGGGTGTCCTGATCGAGGGTGGTTTTTTAAAGGCCTGAAAAGAAGGTGCCCGTTGTGGTGGTGGTGTTTTGGGGGGTGACTCCGGTTCCCATTCGGATTCCCAAGAAGGTAGTGGGCCACTCGGCGATTGCTGGGTTCGCTGCATAAAGGCCCAGCGGTGGGGGTTCCCCACCAATTCCTGTGGTACATGCATGTCTTTCAAGCCTTGAGCGAAGACCTCCCATCAACGAGGATCCGTGTGCGACCTGCGTTTACGCATCAGGTCATTCACTAAATCCGTCATGTGGGTGCCGGGAACCACCTGATTCTGTACCAGTAGTTCGCCTTTATCATTCCAAGTCATGTTAGGATTCTGTTTCATCCGTTGTAATACCAGGCCAGCTTGTTTCTTGAACGATGCAGGTACACTCTTCAGCACTTCGTCTTCCACCCACTGTGGGGCTGTGGGTGCTACCCCTGGAAATGGCGGCTGTTGGAGCGGTGCTGAGCTCGGCGGTGTGTCACGTGGTGGTAGTGGTGGGGTAGAGAAGGTTTTGTATTGGCCCATGAACGTCATGTACCGTTGAAGCGTCTCATTGTACCGTTGTACTTTCTCACTGTCGCTTAACCCCGGTCTCTGTAAGATCTGTTGCATCTCTCCATCGAGGGTGTTTATGGTCTTCACCGTAGGTGGGACAGGGTAGGGCGATTGGAGGTTTTGAAGGAACCGTGGTTCGACGAGGACCATTTTATTCGTGTGGTTCATTGTCGGCCGAAGAGTCTACCCAATACTGGACCCAACACGGAAGCGGCCAACGGTGCTAAGATGGCCCCGAGAAAGCCGCCTTTCTGTAACACCTTTTTCTTTTGTGTTTGAGGGACCCGCTTGTGGACTAAGGTTCGGAGACCTGTCTTATGCTTGGCCAACTTGGTCTTCTGAGCCGAAGTCAGTGGTACGTTGCCTTTTAACAGGTTGTACCCGATCTCGCACAGACAGCGTACAAGGTCAGGGTCCGCACCGCGTACAATGGTTCGGACCAACTCGGGTGGGGCCGTCTTCAATACACGGAGCGTGGGAGCGTGCTTCCGTACTCGCACAGACATCATGTACAACTAATGCCAGAACCCACAACTCTGCCCTTTTTATCTACTTCAGAGAACAGAGACAAAGTCAACCATGCCGTGGTATTCATTCTTTTTATTATCCCCATCATCAAACACACACTCCAGCTGGGGGAGCCACTGTGGGTATGTTTACATTATTTTTGCATGTACACGTGGTGGGCCTCTCCGGGAAAGATGCCGGTCCGTAGTCGAAGGTGGTCGGGGGTGGTTTGCTTGAGGTCGAAGAGCATATACCCGTGCTGAGGGGTTGTGGCATCTTTAAAGGCTTCCAACGCAAACGGTGTGCGGCCGGGATACATCTGTCTCGCCAGGTGCAGCAGTTGAGTGGTATCTCTCGGGTTTTTGAAGACCACCAGGTAGTGGGCATTTAAGCTGATGTTCCGATGTTCTTTGTTTTTACTGAACAGATTCTGCACAATGTAGATGATGCTGAGCCGTCGATGGTGGCTGCCTTTGGTAAAGAGTTGGGTGACCCGCGCATCCGTCTCCGCCATGAGATCATCCAGAACCACCAAGGTGTCGGGTTCCAAATCGGCCAGGTTGGGTAGGCCTTCCACGAACGTGATGTGGGGCATTGCTGCATACGCTTCCTGCCATTCTCCGTAACACCACACCACTCGGGCAATGGGTGGGGTGATCATGCTGTCGGCGTGTTGAAGGAGCTTCCTGACGAAGTGCGTTTTGCCGGAGCCCGTCGGTCCTGCGATGACGCAAGTGAACGGATGCTGCCACCGAGGGTCCATGGTTCGAGCTGTATGCGCTGTCGTGGTAACCCGCTCTTGTAAATTTCGTACGAGTGAACTGGAGTGGTGGTGGTGGGTACAACGTCGGTCGTCGTTGTCTGTTCACTGCGAGTGATTATGGTGGTGGGTACAACGTCGGTCGTCGTTGTCTGTTCACTGTGAGGGATGAAATCCGGTGGGTCTTCAGACGTAGTGGGTGTTCTTGGTGTAGGTGTGGAGCTTGGTGTGGAGCTCGACGTGGCTTGTACACGGGGTGTGGTGGTGACTGGGCTCGATACGGGGTTGACTGGTGCTATCTGTAGACCGGTTTCACTGGTGGCTGGTGTTCTCAGTTGGTTAAGTAACGTGCTGACATAGGCTACGTCGTAAAACACACCTCCGTACAACACACTCAGCAGGGTTAGCAGTATCACCACAAAGCCCACTTGCGCTTTGCGCGTTTTGGGAGACGCTGTGTTCAGAGGCAGCTGCTGTTTGTCCATAGCACTGTGGTCGGACGTGGAATGAAGGATGACGGCAGTGGTGTCTGGCTTTATAGTCGTTTCACCTGGTTGGCAGCGACCCAGGAATTGAAGGAACTGGGCCAGCCTTGCCATTTGACGAAATGAAACAGTTTGCCACGTCGACGTTCCGTTTTCAAAATCTGCTCCACCGTGTAGTAGTCTTGCTGTGTTTTTACGACAGGCTGTAATTCCGTCTCGTAAAACGTCCCTAGCAACGGTTCCCCTTGAAGATCTTCCAGTTCATAGACTCGCTGCTGTCGGGGTAGGCGCCGTTTAATCAGGAAGTGCTCATCGCTCCAGTTGGGCAAGTAACTTTTCTCAAATTGACCTTTGACTTTACTGATCCGTACAGGGTCCCCGACCTTGAACACCGCCTTCGTCGTTCGCTGCGATTGCCTGGGGTACAAGACACGCCGGACTTGGGCTTCATTGCGTTGGGTCACGGTAATGGGGGCTCTCTCTATACTCCGATGATAGGCTCGATTGTAACCACTCACAAGTTTCGGGAGAACATCGATGTACCGCCTTGTATTCTTATAGGTGAAATATTTATACATGCGGCCTTTGAATGTCCTGTTGAACCTTTCCACCACGGAAGCCTTGGTCTCGTTGTACGTATGGAAGAAAAACACCTTCTGGGCTTTCAGAAACTGTTGGAACGGTCTGTTGAGGAATTCCGTGCCTTCGTCGGTTTGCAAATACAAAGGTTTGCGCCCGGTCTTGAAGATGTCTTTGAACGCCGCTATGAGATTCGCCCCCGTTTTCGTCCGGATGGGTACCACCCACGCATACTTGGATAGGATATCGATGCACGTCAAGATATACCGATTCCCATCGTTGTGTTTGGCAAAGGCGCTCATATCGACCAAATCCGCTTGCCACTGGGCATCTATTCCTCCCACGATGACCCGGTTCCGTAGAAAATGGCGACGGACAGATCGATGTAAGGTATAGGTGTCTTGTTTTCTTAACCAATCTCGGACTTGGGCACGTTGTATCCCCTGGGGTTTGGCCGCTCGATAGAGAGCCGACAATGCACTATAGGCCGCCGGACTGTCGGGACTGTAGTATAAGTTATCCAACACCTTCTCCCAGCGCTTCATGGTGACAAATGATGATGGACCCTGGCTCTATCGTTTATTTATAACGGGTATATCTTGGGCCGGAGTTTCTTTCTGATTTTCTTCGTTGGCTTCCACAGTGTCCATGGTAAATGACCAGTCCAACTCGTCTGATGACCGCTTGATAAGTACTTGATCCACATCTACTACGGCATCTTCCAATGCAGACCATAGATCAGGGTGAAGGGTAAAATGCACTGTACCCCCATCTAGCCGAGCCAATTGAGCAAAGAAAGGGCCGCGTCGGATGTACACATCGTGACACAAGTGGATGAGGTCGCCGTCCAGTTCAGCAGACAACACCCGTTTGAATTTGGTCCAGCCCTCTCGGGACAGACGAATGTGGGCCGAGCACGGTTGTGTAGGGTCCGCATCACAGATGTCTCCCACCTCCTCCATGATATCGACCTTATCCGCATACACGTGCAGGAAAACCTCGGAGGTCAAGCTGAGATACGCCAGTATTATATGCTCCGTCATGGTCAGTACGTGAATGGTACCAGATTTGACTGTCTCTCGTATTTATAGGGAGAACCCCGTGAGATCAAAGGATCGGGTGGTCAAAGTCTAGCCGGGTAATCAATGGCATCGTCGTCTGGTTCATGGCTAGACATTTGTTCATTGGGTTCTGCCGCTGCTTCTCTCAGGGCACGAGCCCACTCCAACTCGTCTGATGACCGCTCGTCCGGTGTAAACAGCTGGTCCACGATAGGCACCACTTTCTCGAAGGCTGTCCACAGATCGGGGTCTAGGGTGAAGCCTCGCGTAGGGTCTTGGTAGCGGCCCAGGCGTAGGAAGAAGGGTCCACGGTGTACGTAGATGGCATTGTCTATGTGGATGAGGTGTCCGTCGAGCTCGCCGCTCAACACCCGTTTAAATTTGGTCCAGCCGTCACGGTGTAGCGTAACCGTATTCGATACGGTCTCAGCGGGCGACCAGCAAACATCTCCACGGTCTTCCACGAGGGTGACTTTATCTTCATAGACGTGTAACCCCACCCGGGGTGTAAGGGGAAGGATGGCTCGTAGGACTGGTGACATGGTTGATCCAATGACGAACGGTGAATGACACACGCACTGTCTGACCCTCGTATTTATGGTGAGGTCCCACTGTCAATGGCACAGCGCCAGGGTCAATAGGGCACAGACTATTGTGAGGCCAACCAGCCGTCGCTGGTTCCGGCGTGAGCGCTCGTGGTCCATAGCCCGAGCATCAAGGATGGCTGTCATAGTCCAGTAGTGGTGAGTGATGGCACACCTCTCCATCGAGTGCACTCTGTCGAGGACCGCTTCTGTGAACTCGTTCAGGATCTGGCGTCGCCCCTCGTCGTCGTCGCCATCTGCAAATATGGACCGGACCACTGCTCGGTAACCCGTGAGTGAATTAACCACGGTGGCATGCTGTAAAATGCGAGTCGCATAGGGCTGGATCTCCGTCATGGCTCTGCAACCGTAGAAATGAAGGTGTAGGATCCAGAGGGACGTGTTTTATAGACCATGTCACACATGCGCGCCTAGATGTAGCTCTACGGGTGTAGTCCGTGATACGTACTATTCTGATTGGTTATGTGGCTCCTATAGAGATAGTACCTTATCGACAATGGGGACTACTTGTTCCAAAGCCGTCCATAGATCGGGATCCAGGGTAAAACCACCGTCGTTCAGACAGAGGAGTCGAGCGAAAAAGGGACCGCAGAAAATGTAGACGTCGTCACACAGGTGAATGCTATCACCGTGCAGGTCACCCAACAACACCCGTTTCAAGGTAGTCCATCCTTCCGGTGACAAAGAGACGTGCGCTTTGGGTTCAGGCGTACACCAACACCTAAGTCCGCTATCGATGAGGCCCACTCGTTTGGGGTACAACAATAGGGTGCAGCCAGGTGTAAGCCTCCGGGTAGTCACAGTCCCTTCTTTCACCTCGGGATGTAGTAAGTCATCCACCTCGGGAGTACATCTTTCAGTGCCATCCATATGGGTGGACAGAGTGTGATATAGGTACCTCCACTCTGTTCCAACCGGGGAAAAAGGGAATCCTCTCCAGCAGTGCGTATGTGCACGCCGACTTTCACGTGCATGAAATCCCTTTCGGGGTCTTTTCCCTGTAACAATCGTGTCAATAGAGTCCAGCCTGATAGCGATAACAAAATCTTCACCTTCTGCGGTGCGTCTTGGACCAGCTCCAGGTGATCGTCATTGACGATGAGGTAGACGTCGGACGTCAGGTGGAATAACGCAAGCTCTGTTCCGCTCGCTGCCATGGTGGGGAATGAAAAGCGAACGGTTAGAGAGGTGCCATTATAGTGTACCTGTTGGGTAGGGTTTTATACACCTTGTGAGTCATGGGCACTTGTTATACTCGCTTGCGCCATAAGGTCAATAAGGTTAGAAATGCGCTTTTTTCTACTACGCCCTGTGACGGCCCTTCGTGAATGCGCGTAACCTGTGAACATCATAGGAATGCATGTACTAACCTGTCTGTGGGGGTTTTCCACAATGTCGTTCACCTTCGTGTCTTTTCGGGTACGTCCATGTCCTTTCGGTAAAGTCCGTGTCTTTTCGGTAAAGTCCGTGTCTTTTCGGTAACGTCCGTGTCTTTTCGGTAACGTCCGTATCTTTTCGGGTATATATGAGGGTCTTGAGGGGGGCGACTGTATGTGACGTGTTGTATGTGTTTTTCTCGGCGACGTCCGTGTCTATCATCCGGGCACATCACGTCTGCGCCTGCATTGGGGTATGTATGAGGGTCTTCATGCGCGCGCGCTGCGGATTCACCCACGCACTTCCGGATAACCCGCGCGCGCTGCGGCATCAGATCACCCCCGCGCGCGCGCGCTGCGGCCGGGGCGGGCCGCGCCGGGCCGGGCCGGGCCGGGCCGGGAAAAACCCCGGAGGTTGAACATCCAGACGTCTAAGAGAACATTGAAACTCTTCTGGGTTTGGAGGTGAAACGCGGAAGTGACGTCACAACCCACGTGTCCTGCGCAGCAGAATGGAAACGACACCCTAGTCTAGCCCCCTCACATAGGCTTCACATGGATACCTCACTCGATCCCATCGGCCCACTAGTGGCCCACCTAGACCCCAACACGTCTATTTCCATACACTTCGTCCACTGCGCATGCGCAGAGTGACGATATTTCAACCCCGCACTCACCCCATGAGATGCCCCCTCACATAGGCTTCACATTGATATCTCACTCGATCCAATCGGCCCACTAGTGGCTCCCCTAGATCCCAAAACGTCTATTTCCATACACTTTGTCTATTGCTCATGCGCAGAATGACGATATTTCTACCCCACATCCACCCCATCGGCTGTCCCCTCACATAGGCTTCACATTGATACCTCACTCGACCCCATCGGACCATTAGTGGCCCACCTAGATTCCAAAACGTCCACCCCGTATGGACCTATACACCCATAGCCATGCAGTATAGGCCTATGGGCCTACCCAGGCCTCGGTGACTTTTTCCAAAAATTTCACCGTTTCGCTCCAGGACCCTTCCCATCGTGTTCTAAATGACGAGACGTGAAAAACAAATCCAAACAGCCCATATCACAATGAACGTGTGTGAATTTCCCAGGTTGAACCCATACCCCCATATAGCCAGTATGGGCCTATATACAGACCTCGGTGACTTTTCCCAAAAATTTCACCGATTCGCTCCGGGACCCTTCCCATTGTCATTTTCTTGGCGAGACGAGAAAAACGCGACCCCACAAACCATAGTAAAGCCCACGAAAAAAATTGACCATCCCCATACCCCATACAGGCATTTTCCCTTATATTGTATAATACAGACCCCTATTGTAGGGGTAAAGTCCGTGTTCCGCTTTTTATAGTTTCGGGGAAAAAATACTAATTTTACATGCACCCACCCCATTGACTTGATAGGCAGGCCCCGATAAGCCCGGGGACCGATATTAACCCTTTTGGCTAGGGTTGATAGGTGTTTTCCCCTATTTTAAGGGGTAAAGTCCGTATTCCGCTTTTTATGGTTTCGGGAAAAAATCCTAATTTTACATGCACCGACCCCATAGACTTGATAGGCAGGCCCCGATAAGCCCGGGGACCGATATTAGCCCTTTTGACTAGGGTTGATAGGGGTTTTCCCCTAGTTTAGGGGTAAAGTCCGTGTTCCGCTTTTTATAGTTTCGGGGAAAAATCCTAATTTTACATGCACCCACCCATGACTGGATGCCCCTTCACGAATGCTTCACTTTGATACCTCACCAGACAGATCAGTACAAGCTCCCACGGACCTGACCGAAGAAATACGGAAGTGAACGACATTGTGGGGAAAAACCGCAGTACATGTTCCTCTCACCGAAAAGACACGGAGATGAACGACATTCCCACAGACAGGTCAGTACATCTCCTATCATCCTCACAAGTCACACCCCATTCACCTAAACCGGAAGTGACGTCATGCAGAGGTCACGCTCAATTCACCAGACCGGAAGTGACGTCATACGGGACAGCGCCCCCTGGTGGATGCAAGAGTTACCTCCCCCGGCAAAACAGACCCGGATTTCACGTCTCTATACTACTGACACTCCATGAGAAAATGCCATTCATCCTCAACTTTGTTGAGGTTACAATGTATACAAAGTCTACAGTCTGGAGGAGTTTTTGAGTATTGTCCTCGTTCTATTTCTAAGTCTGCTGTACTGAGTCTAAGAGAAGTAATAGCTTTTAGTAGTTTAGGATTGGTCAAGCTTGTAAGATATGGAGAGAAATCTGGAATATGCTTTATAAGTCCGTATGTTCTGAGTTTGCAATCGGTTCTTGACGTATAAGAATTGAACATCTCTGAGAAAGAAGTAATTAATTTAGTTTCAATATTTCGGCGTATAACTTTATTGGATGGGCGAATTTGGTCAATAAACTGTGAAAAGTTCAGTGACAAATCTTGGAAGTCCAGCTTGCCTTGCCAAGAGACTGGTCTGTTACATAGGCCTGGTAAAGCAATCGAGAAGAAGGAAGGTTTTCAAGCCTAAGCCAGTAGTTTAGCATACGAATGATGACATAAAGAGAAGCTGGATATACACCTAGTTCAGTGAGCGCCCCAAGATTGACAGCTTTCTTGGGCAAGTTTAAAATAAATTTTCATATTTTGACTGTTGTTTTGTTTGGGACAATAGTATCCCAAGTATCAAAAAGATTTGGTTTACTGGTGATAACTTGGCTACCCCATACCTCAGATGAATACGTAAGAATGGGTTTTATTACCATATTATACATGTTAACTAATGTACAGGTAGGTGTATTGTCATTTGTAGCTAGTTTGCAGTGGAGTTTGAACCACGCACGGAGGGATTTGTTTTTTAAAGTGTTGATAGCCTGAGAGAAGTTTCCATTGCAGGTGAATAATATCCCAAGGTATGAATAAGAAGGGAAAATGTCGAGGAGCTTGTTATCATAAACAAAGTGATAATGTTTCTGGCCGCTCTTGAGGGTACCGTTGAAAATAATGACTTTAGTTTTTGTTTTTTTCGAGTTTACAGATAATTTCCAGTGTGAACAAAATGTTGTATGTAGGTTATCAAGGTTTCTTTGCAGCCCTATATGGTTGGTCGAAAGTAAAACCAGGTCATCCGCAAACATTCTCGTTATATAAGAACACCAAAATTCAGCGTCAAATTGATCTACAATGTCAAACAATACATCCGAAGTGATAATAGCCTAATATAAAGAAAAATTCACTTGACAAATTTAAGGAATATGAAATGAAAACTTAATATTGGAAATGATTTGATTAATATTTTCACCTGTAGGTACTACATGGGGAAAATAGTCGTCCAGTGCTGTTAGTAGTATAGAAAGAGGATATAGACGTGCATTTTGCCGGGGGAGGTAACTCTTGCATCCGACAGGGAGCGCCACCAGCTCAAGAGACCAAAAACTACCTCCAACACAAGAGAGCTCCAATTTTTCCAGGTCACAGCGCAGGTCAAGTGGACAATAGTTCCGATAGGTGGCGCCACCAGGGTGACCTCACTCCCCATCCCTATGTGGTATGTATTCCTCCGCGGTCTGGCGGTGATGCGATCTGCTTCCGCGGACAGAAAGCAGTCCCACGGGAAAAATGCATGGAATGTATGTATGGACCCTGGGATGTACTTACATGTACTGACATTCAACATCCGGCCAATTTTCAACATCCGGGCACTTTTGGATGACGTCATGTGTGACGTCAGATCGCGCGTGACCTTGGAGCGGGGACCTCATCAACATCTGGGTTTTCCCCCGGAGATCTTTGCGGGTCGCGCGCGGAGACCGCATCGAATACGGTTACGCTACACCGTGACGGCTGGACCAAATTTAAACAGGTGTTGAGCGATGAGCTCGACGGAAACCTCATCCACATATACAATGCCATCTACGTACACCGTGGACCCTTCTTCCCACGCCTGTTTCGTTACCAGGACCCTACGCGAGGCTTCACCGTAGACCCCGATCTGTGGACAGCCTTCGAGAAAGTGGTGCCTATTGTGGACCAGCTGTTTACACCGGACGAGCGGTCAGCTGATCAGATGGGGTGGGCTCGTGCCCTGAGTGAAGCGGCGGCAGAACCCAACGAACAAATTACCAAACCTAGCAATGAAGCGGAGGCAGGCGACGATGCCATTGATTATCCGGCTAGACAATTGCATCCATACAACGGACCCCAGTACGGCATCGGAACCCAAATGAAAGCATCCAGAAAGGAACTGTGACCCCAGCGCCAGATATTCACAGATAATATGGGGTGTACGTTTTATGTTGCAAGCCCATAATGCACCATGTTCTAACGCCATAAACTTTTTTTCCCTATAAATACGAGAGACAGTCAAATCTTGGACCATTCACGTGCTGACCATGACGGAGCGTTTCTCAGCTTGACCCCCGAGGTCTTCGTGCACGTCTATGCGGATAAGGTCGATATCATGGAGGAGGTGGGAGACATCTGTGATGCGGACCCTACACAACCGTGCCCGGCCCCGGCTCACATTCGTCTGTCCCGGGAGGGCTGGATCAAACCGAGCAGTGAAGCGGAGGCAGATGACGAGTCTATAGACTATCCGGCTAGACTCAGTCAACCTAGGATATATACAACGGTGGTAGAACCCAAACGTCAGACCTCGTTATAAATAAGCGATACTACCCGGGTCCATCATCATTTTGTCACCATGAAGCGCTGGGAGAAGGTGTTGGATAACTTATACTACAGTCCCGAAATTCCAGCTGCGTATAGTGCATTGTCGGCTCTCGGTCGAGCGGCCAAACCCCAGGGGATACAACGTGCCCAAGTCCGAGACTGGTTAAAAAAACAAGACACCTATACCTTACATCGAGCTGCCCGTCGCCATTTTCTACGGAACCGGGTCATCGTGGGTGGACTAGATGCCCAATGGCAAGCGGATTTGGTCGACATGAGCGCCTTTGCCAAACACAACGATGGGAATCGGTATATCTTGACGTGCATCGATATCCTGTCGAAGTATGCGTGGGTGGTACCCATCCAGGCGAAAACGGGGGCGAATCTCATAGCGGCGTTCAAGGACATCTTCAAGACCGGGCGCAAACCCTTGTATTTGCAAACCGACGAAGGCACGGAATTCCTCATCAGACCGTTCCAAGCCTCTCTCAAGAAACATAAGGTCTTCTTCTTTCACACCTACAACGAGACCAAGGCTTCCGTGGTGGAAAGGTTCAACAGGACATTCAAAGGCCGCATGTATAAATATTTCACCTATAAGAATACAAGACGGTACATCGATGTTCTCCCGAAACTTGTGAGTGGTTACAATCGAGCCTATCACCGGAGTATACAGAGAGCCCCCATTACCGTCACCCAACGCAATGAAGCCCAAGTCCGGCGTGTCTTGTACCCCAGGCAATCGCAGCGAACGCCGAAGGAGGTGTTCAAGGTCGGGTACCCTGTACGGATCAGTAAAGTCAAGGGCAAGTTCGAGAAAAGTTACCTGCCCAACTGGAGCGATGAACAATTCCTAATTAAACGGCGCCTACCCCGAAAACAGCGAGTCTACGAACTGGAAGATCTTCAAGGGGAACCGTTGCTAGGGACGTTTTAGGAGATGGAATTACAGCCTGTCGTAAAAACAAAGCAAGACTACTACACGGTGGAACGCATCCTAAAAACCGAACGTCGACGTGGCAAACTGTTTCATTTCGTCAAATGGCAAGGCTGGCCCAGTTCCTTCAATTCCTGGGTCGCGGCCAACCAGGTGAAACGACTATAAAACCAGACACCACCGCCATCATCCTTCATTCCACGTTCGACCACGGTGCTACAGACAAACAGCAGCTGCATCTGAACACAGCGTCTCCCAAAACGCGCAAAGCGCATGTGGACTTTGTGGTGACATTGCTAACCCTGCTGGGTGCGTTGTACGGAGGTATGTTTTACGACGTAGCCTATCTCAGCACTCTACTTAACTGACCTAGAACACCAGCCGTGAGTGGCAGTCAAACCAGTCTACAGACCGTCTCTACACCAGACAACCCCGTCGTCGAAACGAGCCCAGTCATCACCACCACCACACGCAGTGTACAGGCCACGTCGAGCTCCACACCGAGCTCCACACCTATACCAAGTACACCCACTACGTCTGAAGACCCACCGGATTTCATCCCACACAGTGAACGCCCATCGACAATGGTACCAAAGCTCGACGCACCGACGCCCCAGTTCACTCGTACCAAATTTACAAGAGCGGGTTACCACGGCAGCGGATACGCCTCCAACCATGGACCCCCGGTGGCAACATCCCTTCACTTGCGTCATCGCAGGATCGACGGGCTCCGGCAAGACGTACTTCGTCCAGAAACTCTTTCAACATGCCGACAGTATGATCACCCCACCCATTGCCCGGGGTCACGTGATGTTACGGAGAATGGCAAGCGGCGTATGCAGCAATGCCCCACATCACGTTCGTGGAAGGCCTACCCAACCTGGCCGATTTGGAACCGGACACTTTGGTGGTTCTCGATGATCTGATGGCGGAGACGGACAGTCGGGTCACCCAACTTTTTACCAAAATCGACGCCTCAGCATCATCTACATTGTGCAGAATCTGTTCAGTAACAACAAGGAGCACAGGAACATCAGCTTATATGCCTACTACCTGGTGATCTTAAAAAACCCGAGAGATACCACTCAACTGCTTCACCTGGCGAGACAGATGTATCCTGGACGCAAAGCGTTTGCGTTGGAAGCCTTCAGAGATGCGACACCTCAGCATGGGTATATGCTTTTCGACCTGAAGCAAGCCACCCCCGACCAACTTCGACTACGCACCGGTATCTTTTCCGGAGAGCCCCATCACGTGTACATGCAAAAATAATGTAAACACACCCACAGTGGCGCTCCCAGCTTGGGTGTGTGTGTTTGATCATGGGGATAATGAAAGAATTAATACAACATCATGGTTGATTTTTGTCTCTGTTCAATATTCACGAGATAGGTAGATAAAAAGGGCAGGGTTGTGGGTTCTAGCATTAGTTATCCATGATGTCTGCGCGAATACGGAAGCACGCTCCGACGCTCCGTGTATTGAAGACGGCCCTACCCGAGTTGGTTCGAATCATTGTACGCGGTGCGGACCCTGGCCATGTACGCTGTCTGTGCGAAATCGGGTACAACCTGTTAAAAGTCAACGTACCACTGACTCCGGCTCAGAAGACCAAGTTGGCCAAGCATAAGACAGGTCTGCGAACCCTAGTCCAGAAACGAGTCTCTCAAATACAAAAAAAGTGTTACAGAAAGGCGGCTTTCTCGGGGCCATCTTAGCACTGTTGGCCGCTTCCGTGTTGGGTCCAGTACTGGGTGGACTGTTCGGACGAAAATGAACCACACGAAAAAAATGGTCCTCGTCGAACCTCGACTCCTTCAAAACCTTCAATCACTCTACCCCGTACCCTCTACGGTGAAGACGATAAACACCCTCGATGAAGAGATCCGTCAGATCTTACAACGAATCGGGTTGAACGACAGTGAGAAAGTAGAACAGTACAATGAAACGCTTCAGCGGTACATGACGTTCATGGACCAATACAAAACCCTCTCTACCCTAGCAGCACCACCACCACCACGCGACACACCACCGACCTCAGAACCGCTCCAACAGCCACCATTACCAGGGGTACCACCCACAGCCCAACAGAGGGTGGAAGACGAAGTCCTGAAGAGTGTACCTGCATTGTTCAAGAAACAAGCTGGCCTGGTATTACAGCGGATGAAACAGAATCTTAACATGACTTGGAATGATAAAGGCGAACTACTGGTACAGAGTCAGGTGGTCCCCGGAACCCACATGACGGATTTAGTGAATGACTTGATGCGTCAACGTAGGTCGAACACGGATCCTCGAGGATGGGAGGTCTTCGCTCAAGGCTTGAAAGACATGCATGTACCACAGGAATTGGTGGGGAACCCCCAGCGCTGGGCCTGGATGCAGCGTGACTCCACAACCTTGGGAAGCCGAGTGGGAACCGGAGTCACCCCCCAAAACACTACAGCGGCGGGCACCTACTTTTTCACCCCTTTCACCCCCTGAAACTACGTCCATCAAGACCTATGACACGTAGCAAGTCACCGCGACCATCACGACGATTAGCGCCCAAGGGCTGGGAGAAGTATTAACCCGGGAGCAGTTAGCAGCAGGAAAGCTCAGTCGTCATGTTTTACCTCACCCTACCCAGTAACAGTTCGCTCGATGTGTTTGCTGACAACACCTTGACCAGGTACGTGCCCCAGTTACCGCAACCGTTGCATTTACCTGGACGCTGGAAATGTGGACTCGTGGATATCCAATACCCTTACTCGTGGTACAACGTGCGAGCCGGTGAATTGTGGTACGAGGTGACCTACGAAGGACAAGAAACACGACTCACCCTACCCGAAGGCCAATACGATATCCCCAAGGAGTTCATGCAAGGACTGAGAAGTCTGATGCATTATAAGTCTCTACGGGACGTCACGAATACTTCAAAACCCATAAAAACCTTTCCCTTCAAGAATCATGTGGACGTCGGTTACAACGCACACAACGACAAGGCCGGTCTCACTCTCAGCTCCAACGTGAGTGTCGAAATCAGTCCTACCCTACAGCAAATGCTGGATCTCGATCTACAGGGGTACGCTGGCCCCACCGGCGAGACAGCCCACATCACGATGGACATGTGTGGTGGTATGTATGGCCTGTACATCTGCTCAGACGTGGTCGATGCACACACTGTCGGAGACAGCAACGTACCTGTACTACGCGTCTGCCCGGTGAAAGGCAAGTATGGAGATCAAGTCACCCACAGTTTCAAGCACATCGTTTATCTACCGGTCAGTCAGACCGATATTAGCTCCATCATCATCGATATAAGAGACGACACCGGTCAACCGATTGCATTCGAGCGTGGGAAAGTGGTGCTGACACTTCATTTCCGTCAAGTCCGAGCGGTTCACTTTGCATAATGAAGGTGCCTTACGAGTGTGATGCACGCAGCTATATGGACTATTATGCCCAACAGGCCGGGGGTAGCTTTCCGGTCTTTGCAGGTACACGCATGCAACGAGGACATGGGCTGGGGAACATATCGGGAGCATCGTCTCCTCCCCTTGGTGACGCGTGGGGACAAAGCGATCGGCAAACAAGTGATACGCAGCGGACTGCAAGTCGCGGGTGATGTCTTGGGCGGTGCGGCACCCAAAGAAGCACTGAAACGCCGAGCCAAAGAAGCAGGAGGCGTCTTCGTCGCCAAAGCACAACGCACCGTAG
The DNA here is from genome assembly GCA_036873755.1 of Hanleya hanleyi. NCBI lineage: Eukaryota > Metazoa > Mollusca > Polyplacophora > Lepidopleurida > Hanleyidae > Hanleya > Hanleya hanleyi. Next base: position 25,328 of record JAVTVY010011523.1, read on the forward strand.
GGAATAAAAGACCTGCACCACTTCCACCACGCACCAGTCGACGATCGACCCAGCGACGACGCACATCGAAGACCCAGGATATCTTTTCTTAAACATGTCTTTCATCCACGCCGAGTCGTGTCCTTCTACCAACAGTGAATTTGATTTATGGACCGTACCACCTACTCAGACCAGTGCCGAAGAGGGCCAATGGGTGGAACATCTCCCCCTTTCCAGCATTACAGCCACAGGCCCCATTGAATTCACCATCACCAACGCTGATACGACCTACCTGGATTCAGCACATACGTTTCTGTACGTGAAAGCTAAAATCACCAATAAATATGAGTCTGTCCTCAAAGCAGATGCACCCGTGAGTCCAGTGAATCTCTGGCTTCATTCGCTATTCCGCAAGTGGATATATCGCTCAGTGATAAACTGGTGAGCGCCTCGACGAACACGTACGCGTACCGAGCCTACATCGAAACACTGTTATCCTACGGGCGTGACACTAAAAAGTCGTATTTGACAGCCCCGTTGTTCTACCGAGATACCCGGTCGATATAATGGGACGTCTGCATGCAGGACCGATACCTCTCGAATGAAGTACCTGTCAAAATACGACTAGTGCGCGCAACGCCTGCGTTTGCCTTGATGGCCCCGAATGATGACCTCGAGTATAACATTGTCCTCCAAGAGGCCAGTCTGTTTGTACGCAAAGTGAAACCGAGCCCAGGTGTACAGTTGAGGCACATCAGAGCCTTGGAGAAAAAACCAGCCCAGTACCCGATTCTACGAGTACAGACCAAGGTCTTTTCCGTCCCTAAAGGGGATATGATTGTCAATCAAGAAAACCTGTTCCTGAGAGATTTGCCCAAGCGTTTAACCCTAGCCTGTGTGGAGAACGTAATAATGGGGCTATCTCGAGGAATCCGTTCAACCTAAAAGCGTTCAACATCAATTTCGTGGTCCTACATGTGGATGGCCAACAGGTACCGGCACGGCCCTTACGACCTAACTTCGGAACGGCCAATTACATCCGGAGCTATCTGAACCTCTTCACAGCAACTGGCCAAATCAACCAAGACGAGGGAAATATGATCAGTCGGGAGGACTACGCGAACGGATACACGTTGTTCTGCTTCGATCTCACGCCCACCTTAGACAACGATCATCAACTGAGTCTCGTCAAGAAAGGCAACTTACGCTTGGAACTGCATTTCGGGACACCTTTACCGCCAACCATCAATGTGATTTGCTACGCTGAGTTTGACAATATTATTCAAATCGATAAAAGCCGTAACGTCCCGAGATATGTTCTCATTAGACCGTGTGTATCCTGCTGCTTACTCCTGAACACAGACCCGATGGATCGGCCCGGTCAACACTGGGTGGCCGTGTACTTGACAGAAGAGCAGGGCGAATACTTTGATCCGTACGGCCTGCCACCCCTCCATCCCGATTTAAAAGACTTCATGGATCAAGGCACAGAGACGTGGTGTTGGAACAGTCAAACGTTACAAGGTCTCTTCAGTCAAACTGGCCTTGAGCACCGTTGAGAAAATTAGGCAATCAGTGACCCAGGATGGGACCAAATATAAGCTACCAATGCCCAGAAAACCAATATAGGTGTTAAGGCGTTGATATGCATATAACCTGCCTGGAGCATGGTTAGTACTTCCGAATTTTTCCCTTGCGGTGTTGTTGTTCTGACGTTAAAAACTTCATGAAAAACCAAGTGAAGTTCGAATGTTTTATATTAGCGAACAGGTAGAGGGCTTTGTCGATGGTAGGGTCGCAATGACAAATATGGTATAACACATGACAGATATGGTACAATACAGCACAGATAAGGTATAATACATGACAAATATGGTATAGTACAGCCCAAATATGGATTCGGCAGGATATCGATGCACGTCAAGATATACCGATTCCCATCATTGTGTTTGGCAAAGGCGAAATCCGCTTGTCATTGGACATCCAGTCCTCCCACGATGACCCGGTTCCGTAGAAAATAGCGACGGGCAGCTCGATGTAAGGTATAGGTGTCTTGTTTTTTTAACCAATCTCGGACTTGGGCACGTTGTATCTCCTGGGGTTTGGCCGCTCGATAGAGAGCCGACAATGCACTATACGCAGCCGGACTATTGGGACTGTAGTATAAGTTATCCAACAACTTCTCCCAGCGCTTCATGGTGACAAAATGATGATGGATCCGAAGAGTATCGCTCATTTATAACGAGGTCTGATGTTTGGGTTCGACCACCGTTGTATATATCCTAGGTTGACTGAGTCTAGCCGGATAGTCTATAGCCTCGTCGTCTGCCTCCGCTTCATTTGATAGGTTTGATAATTTGTTCATTGGGCTTCACATTGTCCATGGTAAATGACCAGTCCAACTCGTCTGATGACCGCTCTTCCTCCGTAAGCACTTGATCCACATCTGCCACGGCATCTTCCAATGCAGACCATAGAACTGGGTGAAGGGTAAAATGCACTGTACCCCCATCTTTTCGAGCCAGTTGAGCAAAGAAGTGGCCGCGTCGGACGTACACATCGTGGCCCAAATGAATGAGGTCGCCGTCCAGTTCACCAGACAACACCCGTTGAATTTGGTCCAGCCCTCCCGGGACAGACGAATGTGAGCCGGGCACGGTTGTGTAGGGTCCGCATCACAGATGTCTCCCACCTCCACCATGATATCGACCGTATCCGCATAGACGTGCACAAAGACCTCGGGGGTCAAGCTGAGAAACGCCCGTATTATATGCTCCGTCATGGTCAGTACGTGAGTGGTACAAGATTTTATTGTCTCGCGTATTTATAGGGAAGAAAAGTTTATGACGTCAGAACATGGTGCATTATGGGCTTGCAACACCTGGCGCTGGGATCACAGTTCCTTCTGGATGCTTTCATTTGGGTTCCGATGCCGTACCGGCGTCCATTGTATGGATGCAATTGTCACTGGGCTGACTGAGTCTAGCCGGATAATCAATGGCATCGTCGTCTGCCTCCGCTTCATTGCTAGGTTTGGTAATTTGTTCATTGGGTTCTGCCGCCGCTTCACTCAGGGCACGAGCTCACCCCAACTGATCAGCTGACCGCTCGTCCGGTGTAAACAGCTGGTCCACAATAGGCACCACTTTCTCGAAGGCTGTCCACAGATCGGGGTCTAGGGTGAAACCTGGCGTAGGGTCCTGGTAACGAAACAGGCGTGGGAAGAAGGGTCCACGGTGTACGTAGATGGCATTGTATATGTGGTTGACGTTTCCGTCAAGCTCACCGCTCAACACCCGTTTAAATTTGGTCCAGTCGTGACGGTGTAGCGTGACCGATACGGTCTCAGCGCGCGACCAGCAAACATCTCCACGATCTTCAACGACGATGACTTTATCTTCATAGACGTGTAACCCCACCTGGGGTGTAAGGGGAAGGATGGCTCGTAGGATTGGTGACATGGTTGACCCAATGACGAACGGTGAATGACACACACTCTGACTGTCTTTCGTATTTATGGTCAGGTCCCTCGGTGACATGTTGAACCAATGACGAACGGTGAATGACGCACACTGTGACTGACCCTCGTATATATCGGTTGCACATAAGTGCATCTGTAGAGGCTCTAAAGGGCCGTTCCTTTTCTGTCGTTGCCATTGTCACAGCGTCAGGGTCAATAGGGCAAAGACCATTACTAGGCCAACGAACCGTCGCTTGTTCCGGCGTGAGCGCTCGTGGGCAATAGTCCGAGCATCAAGGATGGCTGTCATAGTCCAGTAGTGGTGAGTGATAGCACACCTCTCCATCGAGTGCACTCTGTCGAGGACCGCTTCTGTGAACTCTTTCAGGATCTGACGTCGCCCCTCGTTGTCGTCGCCATCTGCAAACATGGACCGAACCACTGGTCGGTAACCCGTGAGTGAATTAACCACGCTCGCATGCTGTAAAATACGAGTTGCATAGGGCTGGGTCTCCGTCATGGCTCTGCAACAGTATGAATAGGGGTGTGGGATGCAGAGGAACGTGTTTTATAGACCATGTCACACATGCGCGCCTATACGTAGCCCTACGGGGTGTAGTCCGTGATAAGTACTATTCTGATTGGTTAGTCCATAAAGAGAACAACAACAACAACAAAGATTACAGGTCAATCCTTTTATTATACCAACGTGACCTGCGCACTTCCGGTGATACCGCGCAGGCGTGCGACCGGGGAAAACCCGCGCGCGGCCGGATAACCCGCGTGCTGCGTGCGGTCGGGCCCCATGGGAAATACCCAGCGGAGAAACCCACTGGGAAACCCGCTCCAAGGTCACGCGCGATATGACGTCACACATGACGTCATCCAAAAGTGCCCGGATGTTGAAAAGTTCCCGGATGTTGAAGGTCAGTACATGAAAGTACATCTCAGGGTCCATACATACATTCCATGCATTTTTCCCGTGGGACTACTTTCTGTCCGCGGAGGCAAACCGCATCACCACCAGACCGCATCACCGCAGAGGAATACATGCCCCCAAAGGTCACGTGACCTCTACATGACCTCCCCAATATGCAAATTATTGAGACGGCGCACACCTTTGCCGGAACTACAGTGCACCTGACCTCCACATCACCTCCACGCCACCTGGCGGATGCAAGAGTTACCTCCCCCGGCAAAATGCGGCCTTAAAAGGGTTTTATATTCTACTGCTGTTGTTGAGGCAATTTGACGCCGAATCTGGGGTTCTTTTACTTAACTGGGTTAAGCCTGACTGACATTTCGATTGACTAAAATTGCGTACAAAATAAATGTAAATATGAAATTATTATTATTATTATTTTTTTTTTTTCGTTTTTCTTCTTTCAATATCTTCTTCTTGTCGAGATTAACCAGTGGGTGAATTTTCATGACCATACTCCAAGCCCTTGGAAAAGATCGTCCACAGACTGGAAAGGGGTGTGAAAATTTGATTAATCATAGTTTTGGGTTAAGGGGGATTTATACCCGTAAATCTGATCAATCAAAGTTTCCCACCCCTTTTCAGTCTTTTGGCGATGTCTTCCCAATGACTTGGAGTACGGTAATAAAAAAAACCCACCCACTTGTCAATCTCGACACGAGGAACATACTGAAAAAAGAAAAATGAAACAAACAATTTCATATTTATATTTATTTTGTAACTAATTGTAGTCAATGGAACTGTCAATCGGGCTCAACCCAGTTAAGTTTAAGAACCCCAAATTCAGCGTCAAATTGATCTACCCGTGTCAAACAATAGTACTTGACTACTATTTTCCCCATTTAGTATACGCAGGTCAAGATATTAACCAAATCAATCTCAATATTAATTTTTCAATTCATATTCCTTGATTTTTCAGGTGATTTTGACTTTAAATTGGGATAATATCACTTCGGTTGTATTGATTGAAACTTATTTTTTTCGTTATTCATTTTTCAATATGTTTTTCGTATCGAGATGGGTGAATTTTCATGACCATACTCCAAGCCATTGGGGGGAAATCTCCAAAAGACTGACAATGGGTAGATGAAATTTGATTAATCAGATTTTCAGGTATAAACCCTCCTTAAATAAATTGATTTCTGTAGGTCGAAACTTTCTGAAACTTCACTATGTTTCTTGAATTAGGCATCCGCTGATACGGTAATATGGAAAATCGGGCATCGATAATACATCATCCCATTCTATAGATGGCAATTTATCCTAAGGTTACTCTTGTGAGAGCCTTACTCGAGTTACGGACGGGAACAGCCAGCTGTGATGCAGAGAATGTTGCGAAACGTAGTCAAACTATTGTGTGAAACAGAAACTCTTGCCAATGTCATTGAAAACTGTTGGCTACTCCCGGTTACTTACAATCCTGTACTCATTCCAATGCCAAACTACAGTGTGTACGATAGTGTGGAATGGGTACAGGTCATTTCGTCCCCAAACAAACTCTTTCCCAACCAACTTGTCCCCAACTTGAGTCAATTCGTCCCCAAGTTTGAGTCAATTCGTCCTCAACCGTGAGCCAAATCGTCCCAAACAAAAATCAAATTTTACCAACGAATCTGATATGTTAGAACTCTGCCTAAGTGTTAACGTCATATGATGGAATAATTTTATTGCTTGTGATTTATTTTTATGCATTTCGTTTAGATTCATTGAATGTCTTTCGGTTATACTTTTGAACATGTTTTACAAAACACCATCTACACCATCAAAGGTAAGCTCCTAAGGACACATTTCATGTTGATTGACTGTAAGTGCCAATCCATTATTTTACCGAGTAGTCCTTGACAATTCGTAGGTAATAGATGATGAAGTAACACTAGGGGTTGAGAAGCAATTTGCCTTTGAAGTTTTGAAATGTTAGAGTATAAAATCAAAAATTTCCAAAGTAAGCCCTAATCATGTGATTCTTTATCGCGTGCCCTTTCTATACTACTCATCGTGCACTACTCATCGCGCATGCGCAGTCGACCCATTCTACTGTAGGGTGCAAGCCTGGCCCATGGAATCTCAGGTAGTGAAAACCCCAGGTCTCTCGCCCCACCCTAGCTCGCGCCACACCTATGCGACCCGCTGTGCAGTGAGTAAAGCGGAGTAGGAGGAATAGGAGGAGTCGGAGTCGGAGTCGGACACGCCACGGATTATACTAGGTAGATATCTCCCTTTGGATTCTCTTTGTTATTTATTTATTCTAAAATATAATGTTCCGAGCTGTTTTTGTCTGCTGTGTGCGGGGCTTAAAAATAGAAAACATCTGTTCCGAATAAATGTTCGTCAAATCAAATTTGTTTGATTTTGCGAACGTGTTTTGCCCTGGAACGAGATTTAGTCTTCTGCGTGCCTTGACTGCCAACATTTCTCGGAACATCTTCCAACTTTTAACCAATCAACTGGCGAGCCGCGCCCAAGTGGCAAAGGATTGAACCCGAGGCTACGTCTGCTTGTGGCGCTGGCGGTTTGTTTCGAGATATAACCTTTGCTGTGTGCGGAGAACAGGACCAAAAAACAGGCAAAAACACGGAACAATGCTTCTGTAAGAATACAACAAAACGTTCGCTGTGTGCGTTGGACTTAAAGATCACAGACATTCTAATGCAATTTTTGCTTTGAACATTTTTGGCAAGTGTTCGGGGACCGGGGACACCGGGTAATTAGCAACAAATAATGGAATGCAGTACCGGTGTAACAGAAACGGTGGTCCCTCAGGTATGAGTGTCCGCTTGCTAAGATTTTGGATATCAGGTAAAACATAGAAGACCGGACACTTGTCTCTGGGGACCACCGTTTCTATCACACCGGCACGATAGTTCAATTAGCATCGAAGTTTCTTCATTTGGAAGATCTCATCCCAAGCGATAATTTCAATTTTGAAATCATACTTATTTTCATCTTTTTCATGGGGCGAGTAGACTCGTAGGTTCTAATGATCCTGTTCTAATACTGAAAAAAATCTTTGAGAAGAAGAGCAGAAGAAAAGATTCATTAAGTTATTCAGCTACTGCAGATAGTTTTGTCTATTTTGCCTAGATTTTGTACCCACCATGCAGGTCTATATTAGTGAAATATTTTCAGATATTCTTTATATGTTCAGATGTCAGTTTTTGTGTTTTAGAGCATGAATACAATATGGATACCATTCTGGGGTTGCCTACGAGAGTCTTCTTGAGAGGATGTCATAAATCGCTGGCCGATAAAAACTTTATCCAGTACACTTAAGGCTGGTGGTAAATCAAATTAATTAACTTTTTGAATAATGTGTTTTGCTGCATTCATAGTTGTGTAATATGAGGAAAAACAGAGCAAAAAATCTAGGTCGGTGTGCATTTTTTAGCTGTAGACAAGGTTAACTGGACTGACCCATGCTCCATTTGATAACCCAGAAAACATAGGGAATAGCCTTGGGTTTGAAGCATATTCATGAAAAAATCATACAAATAGTATTTAACTTTTCTTATATTCTAACTGTTTAAAGATAATCACAATGTCTATCAAAATTTATCAAATTTGATGAAAGTTGCTGCGCAAAATTCTCTGCCAAAAGACTTTAAGAGGAAATCCCTATCTCTTAACCCAGGAAAGGGAGATAACCTAAAGGGAAAAACCGGCGAAAACATGGAAAATGGCCGCCAAAGCCCCAAAACCACCGGCGGACTACCTTAATGCAGAAGAGAATATTTTACAGCATATTTATTATATGTTTGCCAGTTTGGCAAGAAATTCTAATTTTCTAGCTCACATTCTTGCAGAAATTGTATTCACAGTATATAACTTGAGAACTTACGCACACGTCCCATTCACCAGACTCTCTATATCCGGTGGATGGAGACACATGCATGACCTACGTCAATAGCTTGGTTCACTCCGGTGGATAGGGTTGACTGAAACTCCAGGCACCATGTTTAAATAGAAGCGACCTACATGTACCTGGTGGGAAAGAGCATTTGTAGGCTCCATCATAGAGTAATTCAGTGTTTATGACTGTTCCAATAACTCCATACCCTGCACTGTGCTCTCCTGAGCTGAAGAAACAATATGTTGACATAACTGAAAGTTCATTAAGTTGTTTATCTCGCTTGGATTTACTGGTCAGCTGCGATTATACATCGCAGTGGCCACCCCTCGTCATTCAAAACAATTACCCACGCCCGGGCCTCTCTCCAGCATTCCGTAACGCAATTTTAATTGCATGGGAAATAAGTTGAATATATACGGCTAGACCCCCCTCGTCCCCCACTGAACGTCCCCCAAAGAAGAATGTCTTGAACAGTCACATCAAAAGAATACGTGACAGTGGATATTGACCATGGAACTTTACCCATACTGTGACGATGGAACATGAGAGATGCATATACCGAAGTCGTGATGTCATTGTCAAAAGAGTGACAGATTCTATATTTAAAGATGGGGTAATTTACGTCGGAATTTTGCTGATACTATGTGATACTTTGTCGAAAAGTATCACGAGAAGAGAGTCGACCTATGTGGGAATGTTATGAACGATAAACACATCTACGGAATATGATGGACTGGTATTATCTGAATAGAGTGAAATTAATCAGCTCAACTGATGCTTCTATTCGATTACATATTCGGCACGAGGCATTTAAGAGTAGCGTCTGTTAAATTAATGATTTGGTTGGTGAGTGTATTTTTTTAGAACTGTCAATAGATTGATATACATGAAGAGGTAATTATGATTAATATACAGAAAGAAGGGAGGTAACTCTAATTATACCGTGATACATGGCATATGGTAAAGGACCAGAGAGAAAGGAACGCAAAGTGTAAATCAAGTTTTATTGATCAGTTGACTGTATAAAAGTTTAACAGAATAAAGACTTAACAAACGTCCTCATGCATGAAGTCCTGATGGAAGAATTAAGTGAATGAGTGGGTGAGTAAGCGAAAAAGTGACCAAGCGAGTGATTGGGCGAGTGAGTGCGTGAGGAAGTGACTGAGCGAGAGAGGGAATGATTTAGCAGCTATTGAAAAAAATGAATGAGTGAATTAGTGAATGCATGAGTCAGAGAGAAGTGATTGGCTGAGTAAGGAAGTCGGTCAGTGAGAAAGATTTAGGAAATGAGAGAGTGAGGAAGTGAGTGATTGAGTGAGTGAGGAAGTGAGTGGGAGATTGAAGAAGTGAGTTAGGGGCGCTTTGATATTTCTGTCGGTTTGTTATTTTTTTTACCTCTATCGGATTTCTCTAAATCAGGGATATGCGAGGATGATGGTTGCAGTCGCCTAAAATATCTCACAAGACATTTTATATCCTGTATAAGGATAGGTTTGTTTATGAATAAAAGATCTGTACATGACATTATTTATGCTTCTCATATCTGCTTGTACGTTCCCGGAGTCTACCTCCCGTTCAGTATCGGCTCTGTGTGAAAGTTGTGAACGCATTCTGTGGAAAAGTTTTCTGGATCTATGTTATTTCAGAAACCGCTCTTCGTTTTTCCAATGACACCGAACAGGCTGGAATTGGCTGAGGTACTTCGAGATCTTTCGTGGGATAAAGAAAATTTTGTATGAAAGAGCTGGATTGGTCTGTTTATTCCATCAACATACATCGATATACTGGCGAAACTGAAATGTTGGAAGTTGAAGGAGTTGGCTTCATAATCTCCGTTTACAGCTTTTCATTTGATCAAAACGTTAGCAATCTAGAAAGACTGAAGGATTGAAACATATTGTTCCAATAGTAGATAATCTGCCATGCCCGTATTGTAGACATCCGCACCTCCATCCGTGTGAATGGATATTTTGCAGTGGTTTCTTGTAGAGGTTGAGTACGACCCAATATAACACTTTGGAGTAAATATCCTCTTTAACGAGATTATAAGCTGGATTATCCTCGAATGACAAGAGAAAAAACGGTGATAGGTAGGTATAATTTTACGTTGACGTTAATTCCATTGAGGATGTAGCGATTCTGACCGATTGCATGTTGTAAAATTGGATTCTCCATTTTAAATGTTCTGTATTAGAACTTATCTAATAAAAAACGCCGCACATTGTCCCATATGTGAGCCGTCTGTGGTTTTCATATATAGGTCTTGTATGGGTAGTTAGCAGTATTGGATGATATTAGTTTGCCATGCATCATTATCAACTGGCAATCACATCGACTGTAAATCTAGGTTAATGTGCCCTCATTTGTCTTTTTCAGTGGGAAAGGATCCATGCTTCCGCATTACTTTGTCTTTGTAATTCGCGGAAATTCTTTAATGGATGACGGCTGAATATTAAATGACGGACTAGACGCTTGCATTTTGTACAATCCTTGTCTTTGCCGATGTGATCAGCGATACCGATAAGTGATACGGATTTGATATTTTTTTGGAACATCATAATGTGTTACCGGCATATTTGAAAACTGTTGACCGCTTCTCCCTTGCAGGAAACTAGCCGTTAGATTCTTGGTATGTGCTTTAGAATAGGTTAACCAGAAGCATATACTGTGAAGTCATGTGGCTTTGTCAGTATGTCGGCACCTCTTCCCACTTCCCTTATATGCGTTGTAATTATATATACTATGATTTATTCTTGTAATTTGATGTTAAATCGATCATATGAATTATTGGAATGTTGGAATATACGTATGGTTGACTTTCGGGCGACGTTATTCTGCTACAGTCTGAGGTAATATTCCCGACGATCCATCTTCGACCTTCGATCTTCGATCTCAAGGATTGAATCAAGTCAACCTTGAAATGACTGGCATTGTTGTGAGGAAACAAATGGAATGAGTTTAAACTGCGAACCATGACACACGACTTCATTCTGGTAGGAGGGATTTCGATTCCGTCCGCGTACATTACACTTTCAGCGTTATTTTCATGTATTGGATTAAAATAAAAAACAAGTATTATACTTATTCGGACTTTAATCATGCATACATATAGATTAGATCAAGATTGATGATTCATGTGACTAATTTGATCATCAAGTTACTCGTTGACGGTGATTTTAGGCTTTTCATCTGACTATCTGAAAATCGGCATGATGACGTCGAGTATTTTGTATGTTCGTTAATATTTCCGTGTATTCAGGAAAATATATAATTAACATACAAGACAAATGTTTCCATTATCATCCTGTACAAATCTGGATATGTCATATCAGAAAATGATATGTGTCAAATTGCCAACTTCGCTTCGCGATACCAGTCGCTGTGTGTACGATAACCATTAGCCACGGGCGTAAGCGGGACCATCACTGTTACTGTAAGTTTTGACCAACAACCGCAGAGAAAACGGCGATGTTTGTAAAATATTGGAGCTCACGTAATACCATACATAATGGGATTTATGGATAGCTAATGAACTTATCCATGTGAAGTTTATCAAAGTTTACGAATTTGATTCAGATAGAGTTTTGGGAACAAGATATATATACATGGCGAACTGCGTGCAGTTGTGTCGCCTGTCCGCATTTATCTGGAAACACAAAACACTGGGAATTAGAAAATAACAAATAACGAGATAAACTGTTTTTCATCAGTTTCTTTACTTGTGCAGTTTTTTCTCTAAACGCGATGGATTTTCATGTTTTCGGAATTACGACACTCGGAATTACGACCACCAGTGCTAGTCTTCTTATGATATCGTCTATGAGACCGATTCGAACTTTGATGAGTAACCACTGACGATGATTTAAAGCCACACCCTTCCTTCCACGCCTCTCAATTTGTGTTTCTTTACCTCGATATAGACATGACGAAACTGTCAAACTCTTCTCTACCATAAACTTACACATCGTTGTATTTGACATAGTTGTAATAGCTGGAGTGGACTGTTTAATATTCCCTCCACTGGTATTTGAGATGTTGCGAGTTAATTCAGTTAATATTAGACAGGCTACACGTATTATACCAACGCTCGCGCCGTTAAATCCAATACTACTCTATATCTACTCTATACTCGCTAAATCTTCTAATGTTTTCTACAAACATACACATAATACGACAGGCATGTGATACATCTATTGGACACTATAGGCACATAACACGCTCATGCAGACACTATTTAATGATCATTTGCTCCCAAAACCGCTGATCTCTCACGATAATATTTTTTAGTCCATGCCCCAATAAGTCGCCTGATCAATTTCACCAAAAACAGCCGTGGAACAGCAAAATTGTTTCAGTGAAGAGGCCCAGCTTCCCATCTTTTGTTGTTATATATTTCTCTAAAGATCACTGATTTTTAAATGTAAAGAGTATGACTCTGAAGTCAAAGTGGGGCCATTATATTTTTGTGTGTAAATGAACAGTTTTGTCAGCAGCATCTTAGTGTTGTGGGTGTTTTGTGTTTTTGCTCAGCCAAATATATACATATTTTGGAGTTATTGAATCTCTTAGACCGGAAGTTTTTTTCTAACCACACTTGTAAATCGTACAACACAGTTTGCACAATGGAACATTCCACAAATAAATCTTTCCGATGTTCATATCCCAGTTTTCACATAGAGTATCAGTAATTACACCTATTTTGCAAAAAGGAATGATGCAGTAGTGATGGTCCGGTGTATTAGTTGATATTGTATATCTCTAAGTTTATTGTAGGTGGTACAATTAAAGATAACTAATAATGAATCTCCCCAGTTCGACCCGTTTTCTGCATGAATTTTTCTCGCCTTTTTATAGATGATGGACTTCAGTCGTAATTTAATTCCACCATAGAAATTTCTATATCCTTTCTCGAGCCTTGCAAGGAAATTCAAATGTATTGTAATGCTGGGGCTAGTTTTGGTATTTTATTAAATTCGCTAAATATTGTTTGCGCCATTAGTTGTTATATTTTTGTCTAATTTGTCGTAGTCGATATAAGCTGCTCTAATTTTAAATCTCCATTTTAATCAATCCGAGAACTTAATTATTCTGCCCTGGGAATCCAAAGTGTATCATATATACCTAAATTGAGTTTTTCTCCAGTCCATACCAGAATCGTAATGAGTCTCGTCAAAAGCGGTTTTCATGTGACTGATCAGGGGTTTAAGATATTTAGTTCCAATTTTACATATTTCAAAGTCCGCCGAAGTCTCTTGCTATTTCGAGCTTTGAGATATTAGTCTTCGAGTCCAGGAGATCTTCAACTAGTCAATAAGTGAGACAAGGTTACTTGTCGTCTCGCGTGATTACTACTCTTTTGATTTTGTCTTTCCTATCGTTCCAGAGAAAATGTCAGATGTATAAATTATTTCTTTGCTCATGTCTTCATGGAATTAGAAAAGGCCTGAAAAAGTCGATTAGCTTTGAAAATGCAAGAGATTTGATAACCGTGATCTTACCGAGAAATCTTAAATCTAATTATCCATTTACCCATTCCCTTTTTGGGGTCATTAATTTTGCCAGTGTAATTATTTCTCCCGATATTATTAAGATCTGATGTGGAAAATGAAATACCCAATACAGTTATTTCGATAACAGAGTCTGATTTAATCTCTTGGCATAGTCTCACAGTATATGCAGAAAACGAACCTATCCGTATAGTACCTGCGTTTATTCTGTATGTATATTGATTGCAGAGTACTTGTGGAATACGTTTTTTGAGAGGCATTTTATAAGCTAGTAAACAAACGAATTATTATGGATAGAAACTTCTTTGTTTATAATCTGGAGACGTTCCACAGTAGTTACTAACAGCGTTTTGAAAAATCATTGCTCTCACGAAGAAGCTACAGCGTAACCTCACCAGCCAATAAACAAATAACTCTTTCAAATAACGACCTGAACCGGTTAGCTGATTTAAGTTATTATATATTCTGAATCGGTTTCCATCACTCCAGATAATATGCTTCTAATCATTGTTCCGAAAACGTCTGCGCATAGCAGAAAAAGATATGACGAGATGGGGTCTTCCTGTCTAGACCCGGGCTTACTTGAAAATATGACGAAATGTTTCCATTTAGTATAATAATGCTTTAATTAATAACATCGGGCCTTACAGACTAGTCTTTTGTGTTAAATGCCGTCATTTACATCTGACGACGATACAACTTACCAACTACCAATATACGAGTTGTCAGAGCATTTCCACCATGGCTCTGTAGATTTGTATCTAATACCGCTTATGCCAGTGCTAGGGGCCGTGTGGTCATATCATCCAAGTTGCCACATGAACAGGTACAATAAAAGCGTACCTGAGATACAACACATATCACGAATTGAGGTTCGTAAAGTTAGACCGCGGTTCGCAGTTCGCTATTCGTTATTCGAGGGGACCAGTCATTATTTCCTCAGACATGGAGAAAAACATCTGTATTTTCTTTATTATGAGTATTTTGAACTCCAAACTCTGCATAGTAAGAGAGAAAGTCCTGCTTCATATGTTTTTATATTCATATCCCAAATCTGACGCCAGGGGGCGCTGGTAGTGGCGCTGTTATGAGTATCTGGCTATCCGAATAGCGGTCTGGCCTATCTGAATAGCGGTCTACCTTGCCATATCCCATAATACAAATGCTTCGAACTTGTAAATAGGACTGTTCAGAGAGTATATCACGAGCTAGAAGATGGAGTGTTCAGTTCCCATATCGGTCGCCAGGGGGCGCTACTATGAGTGACCGTTTACATGTCGTTCTGAATAGCGGTCTGTCCTATCTGAATAGCGGTCTAGATCGCCAGAGACAATAATATAAACACTTCGAACTTATAAATAGGTATAATGAGAGAGTATTTCATTGGCTACAAGTTGGAGTTTTCAGTCCCTACATCAGACGCTAGGGGGCGCTACTACGAATGACCGTTTACATGCCGGTCTGAATAGCGGTCTGGCATATCTGAATAGCGGTCTAGATCGCCAGAGACAATAATATAAACACTTCGAACTTATAAATAGGTATAACGAGAGAGTATTTCATTGGCTACAAGTTGGAGTCATCAGTCCCTACATCGGACGATAGGGGGCGCTACAACGAATGACCGTTTACATGCCGGTCTGAATAGCGGTCTGGCATATCTGAATAGCGGTCTAGATCGCCAGAGACAATAATATAAACACTTCGAACTTATAAATAGGTATAGCGAGAGAGTATTTCATTGGCTACAAGTTGGAGTCATCAGTTCCAACATCGGTCGCCAGGGGGCGCTACTATGAGTGACCGTTTACATGTCGTTCTGAATAGCGGTCTGTCCTATCTGAATAGCGGTCTAGATCGCCAGAGACAATAATATAAACACTTCGAACTTATAAATAGGTATAATGAGAGAGTATTTCATTGGCTACAAGTTGGAGTCATCAGTTCCAACATCTGTCGCCATGGGGCGTTACTATGAGTGACCGTTTACATGTCGTTCTGAATAGCGGTCTGTCCTATCTGAATAGCGGTCTAGATCGCCAGAGACAATAATATAAACACTTCGAACTTATAAATAGGTATAATGAGAGAGTATTTCATTGGCTACAAGTTGGAGTCATCAGTCCCCACATCGGACGATAGGGGGCGCTACTACGAATGACCGTTTACATGCTGGTCTGAATAGCGGTCTGGCATATCTGAATAGCGGTCCAGATCCCCAGAGACAATAATATATACACTTCGAACTTATAAATAGGTATAACGAGAGAGTATTTCATTGGCTACAAGTTGGAGTCATCAGTCCCTACATCGGACGATAGGGGGCGCTACTACGAATGACCGTTTACATGCTGGTCTGAATAGCGGTCTGGCATATCTGAATAGCGGTCTAGATCCCCAGAGACAATAATATATACACTTCGAACTTATAAATAGGTATAGCGAGAGAGTATTTCATTGGCTACAAGTTGGAGTCATCAGTCTCTACATCGGACGATAGGGGGCGCTACAACGAATGACCGTTTACATGCCCGTCTGAATAGCGGTCTGGCATATCTGAATAGCGGTCTAGATCGCCAGAGACAATAATATAAACACTTCGAACTTATAAATAGGTATAGCGAGAGAGTATTTCATTGGCTACAAGTTGGAGTCATCAGTTCCAACATCGGTCGCCAGGGGGCGCTACTATGAGTGACCGTTTACATGTCGTTCTGAATAGCGGTCTGTCCTATCTGAATAGCGGTCTAGATCGCCAGAGACAATAATATAAACACTTCGAACTTATAAATAGGTATAATGAGAGAGTATTTCATTGGCTACAAGTTGGAGTCATCAGTTCCAACATCTGTCGCCAGGGGGCGTTACTATGAGTGACCGTTTACATGTCGTTCTGAATAGCGGTCTGTCCTATCTGAATAGCGGTCTAGATCGCCGGAGACAATAATATAAACACTTCGAACTTATAAATAGGTATAATGAGAGAGTATTTCATTGGCTACAAGTTGGAGTCATCAGTCCCTACATCGGACGATAGGGGGCGCTACTACGAATGACCGTTTACATGCCGGTCTGAATAGCGGTCTGGCATATCTGAATAGCGGTCTAGATCCCCAGAGACAATAATATATACACTTCGAACTTATAAATAGGTATAACGAGAGAGTATTTCATTGGCTACAAGTTGGAGTCATCAGTTCCAACATCGGTCGCCAGGGGCGCTACTATGAGTGACCGTTTACATGTCGTTCTGAATAGCGGTCTGTCCTATCTGAATAGCGGTCTAGATCGCCAGAGACAATAATATAAACACTTCGAACTTATAAATAGGTATAATGAGAGAGTATTTCATGTATAATTATATATTTTCTATTCAGCTGTTAAAATGTTCGCTTTGAGTTGATAGATAACAAATTGTGTCATATATATAGTTGTTATTTATCTCTAATGAATCGTACACTGTATCATGAGCCAGTTATGCTGCTATAATGATTTCTAGGGAGAGGGATAAATAAGTTATTATGAACTTGTTCCCAATCCCATTGTAACTATCTAAGGCAATAAAATATGTTTAAACTAAACTAATTTCATTGGCTACAAGTTGGAGTCATCAGTTCCAACATCGGTCGCCAGGGGGCGCTACTATGAGTGACCGTTTACATGTCGTTCTGAATAGCGGTCTGCCATATCTGAATAGCGGTCTAGATCGCCAGATACAATAATATATACACGTCGAACTTATAAATAGGTATAACGAGAGAGTATTTCATGGGCTACAAGCTGGAGTCATCAGCCCCTACATCGGACGATAGGGGGCGCTACTACGAATGCCCGTTTACAAGCCGGTCTGAATAGCGGTCTGTCCTATCTGAATAGCGGTCCAGATCGCCAGATACAATAATATAAACACTTCGAACTTATAAATAGGTATAATGAGAGAGTATTTCATTGGCTACAAGTTGGAGTCATCAGTCCCTACATCGGACAAAAGGGGGCGCTACTACGAATGACCGCTTACATGCCGGTCTGAATAGCGGTCTGGCATATCTGAATAGCGGTCTAGATCGCCAGAGACAATAATATATACACTTCGAACTTATAAATTAGTATAATGAGAGAGTATTTCATTGGCTACAAGTTAGAGTTTTCAGTCCCTACATCGGACCATAGGGGGCGCTACAACGAATGACCGTTTACATGCCGGTCTGAATAGCGGTTTGGCATATCTGAATAGCGGTCTAGATCGCCAGAGACAATAATATAAACACTTCGAACTTATAAATAGGTATAGTGAGAGAGTATTTCATTGACTACAAGTTGGAGTCATCAGTTCCAACATCGGTCGCCAGGGGGCGCTACTGTGAGTGACCGTTTACATGTCGTTCTGAATAGCGGTCTGTCCTATCTGAATAGCGGTCTAGATCGCCAGAGACAATAATATAAACACTTCGAACTTATAAATAGGTATAACGAGAGAGTATTTCATTATTAGCTACAAGTTGGAGTCATCAGTTCCAACATCGGTCGCCAGGGGGCGCTACTATGAGTGACCATTTACATGTCGTTCTGAATAGCGGTCTGTCCTATCTGAATAGCGGTCCACATCGCCAGAGACAATAATATAAACACTTCGAACTTATAAATAGGCATAATGAGAGAGTATTTCATTGGCTACAAGTTGGAGTCATCAGTTCCAACATCTGTCGCCAGGGGGCGCTACTATGAGTGACCGTTTACATGTCGTTCTGAATAGCGGTCTGTCCTATCTGAATAGCGGTCTAGATCGCCAGAGACAATAATATAAACACTTCGAACTTATAAATACGTATAATGAGAGAGTATTTCATTGGCTACAAGTTGGAGTCATCAGTCCCTACATCGGACGATAGGGGGCGCTACTACGAATGACCGTTTACATGCTGGTCTGAATAGCGGTCTGGCATATCTGAATAGCGGTCTAGATCCCCAGAGACAATAATATATACACTTCCAACTTATAAATAGGTATAACGAGAGAGTATTTCATTGGCTACAAGTTGGAGTCATCAGTTCCAACATCGGTCGCCAGGGGGCGCTACTATGAATGACCGTTTACATGTCGTTCTGAATAGCGGTCTGTCCTATCTGAATAGCGGTCTAGATCGCCAGAGACAATAATATAAACACTTCGAACTTATAAATAGGTATAATGAGAGAGTATTTCATTGGCTACAAGTTGGAGTCATCAGTCCCTACATCGGACGACAGGGCGCGCTACTACGAATGACCATTTACATGCTGGTCTGAATAGCGGTCTGGCATATCTGAATAGCGGTCTAGATCCCCAGAGACAATAATATATACTCTTCGAACTTATAAATAAGTATAACGAGAGAGTATTTCATTGGCTACAAGTTGGAGTCATCAGTTCCAACATCGGTCGCCAGGAGGCGCTACTATGAGTGACCGTTTTCATGTCGTTCTGAATAGCGGTCTGTCCTATCTGAATAGCGGTCTAGATCGACAGAGACAATAATATAAATACTTCGAACTTATAAATAGGCATAATGAGAGAGTATTTCATTGCCTACAAGTTGGAGTCATCAGTCCCTACATCGGACGATAGGGGGCGCTACAACGAATGACCGTTTACATGCCGGTCTGAATAGCGGTCTGGCATATCTGAATAGCGGTCTAGATCGCCAGAGACAATAATATAAACGCTTCGAACTTATAAATAGGTATAATGAGGGAGTATTTCAATGGCTACAAGTTGGAGTCATCAGTTCCAACATCTGTCGCCAGGGGTCGCTACTATGAGTGACCGTTTACATGTCGTTCTGAATAGCGGTCTGTCCTATCTGAATAGCGGTCTAGATCGCCAGAGACAATAATATAAACACTTCGAACTTATAAATAGGTATAACGAGAGAGTATTTCAATGGCTACAAGTTGGAGTCATCAGTTCCAACATCGGTCGCCAGGGGGCGCTACTATGAGTGACCGTTTACATGTCGTTCTGAATAGCGGTCTGTCCTATCTGAATAGCGGTCTAGATCGCCAGAGACAATAATATAAACACTTCGAACTTATAAATAGGTATAGCGAGAGAGTATTTCATTGGCTACAAGTTGGAGTCATCAGCTCCAACATCTGTCGCCAGGGGGCGCTACTATGAGTGACCGTTTACATGTCGTTCTGAATAGCGGTCTGTCCTATCTGAATAGCGGTCTAGATCGCCAGAGACAATAATATAAACACTTCGAACTTATAAATAGGTATAGTGAGAGAGTATTTCATTGGCTACAAGTTGGAGTCATCAGTCCCTACATCGGACGATAGGGGGCGCTACTACGAATGACCGTTTACATGGCGGTCTGAATAGCGGTCTGGCATATCTGAATAGCGGTCTAGATCCCCAGAGACAATAATATATACACTTCGAACTTATAAATAGGTATAACGAGAGAGTATTTCATTGGCTACAAGTTGGAGTCATCAGTTCCAACATCGGTCGCCAGGGGGCGCTACTATGAGTGACCGTTTTCATGTCGTTCTGAATAGCGGTCTGTCCTATCTGAATAGCGGTCTAGATCGCCAGAGACAATAATATAAACACTTCGAACTTATTAATAGGTATAATGAGAGAGCATTTCATTGGCTACAAGTTGGAGTCATCAGTCCCTACATCGGACGATAGGGGGCGCTACTACGAATGACCGTTTACATGCTGGTCTGAATAGCGGTCTGGCATATCTGAATAGCGGTCTAGATCGCCAGAGACAATAATATAAACACTTCGAACTTATAAATACGTATAATGAGAGAGTATTTCATTGGCTACAAGTTGGAGTCATCAGTCCCTACATCGGACGATAGGGGGCGCTACTACGAATGACCGTTTACATGCTGGTCTGAATAGCGGTCTGGCATATCTGAATAGCGGTCTAGATCTCCAGAGACAATAATATATACACTTCGAACTTATAAATAGGTATAACGAGAGAGTATTTCATTGGCTACAAGTTGGAGTCATCAGTTCCAACATCGGTCGCCAGGGGGCGCTACTATGAATGACCGTTTACATGTCGTTCTGAATAGCGGTCTGTCCTATCTGAATAGCGGTCTAGATCGCCAGAGACAATAATATAAACACTTCGAACTTATAAATAGGTATAATGAGAGAGTATTTCATTGGCTACAAGTTGGAGTCATCAGTCCCTACATCGGACGACAGGGCGCGCTACTACGAATGACCGTTTACATGCTGGTCTGAATAGCGGTCTGGCATATCTGAATAGCGGTCTAGATCCCCAGAGACAATAATATATACTCTTCGAACTTATAAATAGGTATAACGAGAGAGTATTTCATTGGCTACAAGTTGGAGTCATCAGTTCCAACATCGGTCGCCAGGAGGCGCTACTATGAGTGGCCGTTTTCATGTCGTTCTGAATAGCGGTCTGTCCTATCTGAATAGCGGTCTAGATCGCCAGAGACAATAATATAAATACTTCGAACTTATAAATAGGCATAATGAGAGAGTATTTCATTGCCTACAAGTTGGAGTCATCAGTCCCTACATCGGACGATAGGGGGCGCTACAACGAATGACCGTTTACATGCCGGTCTGAATAGCGGTCTGGCATATCTGAATAGCGGTCTAGATCGCCAGAGACAATAATATAAACGCTTCGAACTTATAAATAGGTATAATGAGGGAGTATTTCAATGGCTACAAGTTGGAGTCATCAGTTCCAACATCTGTCGCCAGGGGTCGCTACTATGAGTGACCGTTTACATGTCGTTCTGAATAGCGGTCTGTCCTATCTGAATAGCGGTCTAGATCGCCAGAGACAATAATATAAACACTTCGAACTTATAAATAGGTATAACGAGAGAGTATTTCAATGGCTACAAGTTGGAGTCATCAGTTCCAACATCGGTCGCCAGGGGGCGCTACTATGAGTGACCGTTTACATGTCGTTCTGAATAGCGGTCTGTCCTATCTGAATAGCGGTCTAGATCGCCAGAGACAATAATATAAACATTTCGAACTTATAAATAGGCATAGTGAGAGAGTATTTCATTGGCTACAAGTTGGAGTCATCAGTTCCAACATCTGTCGCCAGGGGGCGCTACTATGAGTGACCGTTTACATGTCGTTCTGAATAGCGGTCTGTCCTATCTGAATAGCGGTCTAGATCGCCAGAGACAATAATATAAACACTTCGAACTTATAAATAGGTATAATGAGAGAGTCTTTCATTGGCTACAAGTTGGAGTCATCAGTCCCTACATCGGACGATAGGGGGCGCTACTACGAATGACCGTTTACATGCTGGTCTGAATAGCGGTCTGTCCTATCTGAATAGCGGTCTAGATCGCCAGAGACAATAATATAAACACTTCGAACTTATAAATAGGTATAGCGAGAGAGTATTTCATTGGCTACAAGTTGGAGTCATCAGTTCCAACATCTGTCGCCAGGGGGCGCTACTATGAGTGACCGTTTACATGTCGTTCTGAATAGCGGTCTGTCCTATCTGAATAGCGGTCTAGATCGCCAGAGACAATAATATAAACATTCGAACTTATAAATAGGTATAATGAGAGAGAATTTCATTGGCTACAAGTTGGAGTCATCAGTCCCTACATCGGACGATAGGGGGCGCTACAACGAATGACCGTTTACATGCCGGTCTGAATAGCGGTCTGGCATATCTGAATAGTGGTCTAGATCGCCAGAGACAATAATATATACACTTCGAACTTATAAATAGGTATAGCGAGAGAGTATTTCATTGGCTACAAGTTGGAGTCATCAGTTCCAACATCGGTCGCCAGGGGGCGCTACTATGAGTGACCGTTTACATGTCGTTCTGAATAGCGGTCTGTCCTATCTGAATAGCGGTCTAGATCGCCAGAGACAATAATATAAACACTTCGAACTTATAAATAGGTATAATGAGAGAGTATTTCATTGGCTACAAGTTGGAGTCATCAGTTCCAACATCTGTCGCCAGGGGGCGCTACTATGAGTGACCGTTTACATGTCGCTCTGAATAGCGGTCTGTCCTATCTGAATAGCGGTCTAGATCGCCAGAGACAATAATATAAACACTTCGAACTTATAAATAGGTATAATGAGAGACTGTTTCATTGGCTACAAGTTGGAGTCATGAGTTCCAACATCTGTCTCCAGGGGGCGCTACTATGAGTGACCGTTTACATGTCGTTCTGAATAGCGGTCTGTCCTATCTGAATAGCGGTCTAGATCGCCAGAGACAATAATATAAACACTTCGAACTTATAAATAGGTATAGCGAGAGAGTATTTCATTGGCTACAAGTTGGAGTCATCAGTTCCAACATCGGTCGCCAGGGGGCGCTACCATGAGTGACCGTTCACATGTCGTTCTGAATAGCGGTCTGTCCTATCTGAATAGCGGTCTAGATCGCCAGAGACAATAATATAAACACTTCGAACTTATAAATAGGTATAATGAGAGACTATTTCACTGGCTACAAGTTGGAGTCATCAGTTCCAACATCTGTCGCCAGGGGGCGCTACTATGAGTGACCGTTTACATGTCGTTCTGAATAGCGGTCTGTCCTATGTGAATAGCGGTCTAGATCGTCAGAAACAATAATATAAACACTTCGAACTTATAAATAGGTATAATGAGAGAGTATTTCATTGGCTACAAGTTGGAGTCATCAGTCCCTACATCGGACGATCGGGGGCGCTACTACGAATGACCGTTTACATGCTGGTCTGAATAGCGGTCTGGCATATCTGAATAGCGGTCTAGATCGCCAGAGACAATAATATAAACACTTCGAACTTATAAATAGGTATAGCGAGAGAGTATTTCATTGGCTACAAGTTGGAGTCATCAGTTCCAACATCGGTCGCCAGGGGGCGCTACTATGAGTGACCGTTTACATGTCGTTCTGAATAGCGGTCTGTCCTATCTGAATAGCGGTCTAGATCGCCAGAGACAATAATATAAACATTCGAACTTATAAATAGGTATAATGAGAGAGTATTTCATTGGCTACAAGTTGGAGTCATCAGTCCCTACATCGGACGATAGGGGGCGCTACAACGAATGACCGTTTACATGCCGGTCTGAATAGCGATCTGGCATATCTGAATAGTGGTCTAGATCGCCAGAGACAATAATATATACACTTCGAACTTATAAATAGGTATAACGAGAGAGTATTTCATTGGCTACAAGTTGGAGTCATCAGTTCCAACATCGGTCGCCAGGGGGCGCTACTATGAGTGACCGTTTACATGTCGTTCTGAATAGCGGTCTGTCCTATCTGAATAGCGGTCTAGATCGCCAGAGACAATAATATAAACACTTCGAACTTATAAATAGGTATAATGAGAGAGTATTTCATTGGCTACAAGTTGGAGTCATCAGTTCCAACATCTGTCGCCAGGGGGCGCTACTATGAGTGACCGTTTACATGTCGCTCTGAATAGCGGTCTGTCCTATCTGAATAGCGGTCTAGATCGCCAGAGACAATAATATAAACACTTCGAACTTATAAATAGGTATAATGAGAGACTGTTTCATTGGCTACAAGTTGGAGTCATGAGTTCCAACATCTGTCGCCAGGGGGCGCTACTATGAGTGACCGTTTACATGTCGTTCTGAATAGCGGTCTGTCCTATCTGAATAGCGGTCTAGATCGCCAGAGACAATAATATAAACACTTCGAACTTATAAATAGGTATAGCGAGAGAGTATTTCATTGGCTACAAGTTGGAGTCATCAGTTCCAACATCGGTCGCCTGGGGGCGCTACTATGAGTGACCGTTTACATGTCGTTCTGAATAGCGGTCTGTCCTATCTGAATAGCGGTCTAGATCGCCAGAGACAATAATATAAACATTCGAACTTATAAATAGGTATAATGAGAGAGTATTTCATTGGCTACAAGTTGGAGTCATCAGTCCCTACATCGGACGATAGGGGGCGCTACAACGAATGACCGTTTACATGCCGGTCTGAATAGCGGTCTGGCATATCTGAATAGCGGTCTAGATCGCCAGAGACAATAATATATACACTTCGAACTTATAAATAGGTATAACGAGAGAGTATTTCATTGGCTACAAGTTGGAGTCATCAGTTCTAACATCGGTCGCCAGGGGGCGCTACTATGAGTGACCGTTTACATGTCGTTCTGAATAGCGGTCTGTCCTATCCGAATAGCGGTCTAGATCGCCAGAGACAATAATATAAACACTTCGAACTTATAAATAGGTATAATGAGAGAGTATTTCATTGGCTACAAGTTGGAGTCATCAGTTCCAACTTCTGTCGCCAGGGGGCGCTACTATGAGTGACCGTTTACATGTCGCTCTGAATAGCGGTCTGTCCTATCTGAATAGCGGTCTAGATCGCCAGAGACAATAATATAAACACTTCGAACTTATAAATAGGCATAATGAGAGACTGTTTCACTGGCTACAAGTTGGAGTCATCAGTTCCAACATCTGTCGCCAGGGGGCGCTACTATGAGTGACCGTTTACATGTCGTTCTGAATAGCGGTCTGTCCTATCTGAATAGCGGTCTAGATCGCCAGAGACAATAATATAAACACTTCGAACTTATAAATAGGTATAATGAGAGGGTATTTCATTGGCTACAAGTTGGAGTCATCAGTCCCTACATCGGACGATAGGGGGCGCTACTACGAATGATCGTTTACATGCCGGTCTGAATAGCGGTCTGTCCTATCTCAATAGCGGTCTAGATCCCCAGAGACAATAATATAAACACTTCAAACTTATAAATAGGTATAATAAGAGAGTATTTCATTGGCTACAAGTTGGAGTCGTCAGTCCTTACATCGGACGCTAGGGGGCGCTACTACGAATGACCGTTTACATGCCCGTCTGAATAGCGGTCTGACCTATCTGAATAGCGGTCTAGCCTATCTGAATAGCGGTCTAGCTTGTCAGATCCGAAAATATAAATGCTTGGAACTTAGAAATAGGCATGTCGAGAGAGCATGCCATCGGCTAAAAGATGGAGTCTTCAGTTGCATTATCGGGCGCCAGGGGGCGCTACTATGAATGACCGTTTACATGTCGTTCTGAATAGCGGTCTGTCCTATCTGAATAGCGGTCTAGATCGCGAGAGACAATAATATAAACACTTCGAACTTATAAATAGGTATAATGAGAGAGTATTTCATTGGCTACAAGTTGGAGTCATCAGTCCCTACATCGGACGATATGGGGCGCTACTACGAATGACCGTTTACCTGCTGGTCTGAATAGCGGTCTGGCATATCTGAATAGCGGTCTAGATCGCCAGAGACAATAATATATACACTTCGAACTTATAAATAGGTATAACGAGAGAGTATTTCATTGGCTACAAGTTGGAGTCATCAGTCCCTACATCGGACGATAGGGGGCGCCACTACGAATGACCGTTTACATGCCGGTCTGAATAGCGGTCTGTCCTATCTGAATAGCGGTCTAGATCACCAGAGACAATAATATAAACACTACCAACTTATAAATAGGTATAATGAGAGAGTATTTCATTGGCTACAAGTTGGAGTCATCAGTCCCTACATCGAACGATAGGGGGCGCTACTACGAATGACCGTTTACATGCCGGTCTGAATAGCGGACTGGCATATCTGAATAGCCGTCTAGATCGCCAGAGACAATAATATATATACGTCGATCTTATAAATAGGTAGAACGAGAGAGTATTTCATGGGCTACAAGTTGGAGTCATCAGTCCCTACATCGGACGCTAGGAGGCGCTACTACGAATGCCCGTTTACAAGCCGGTCTGAATAGCGGTCTGTCCTATCTGAATAGCGGTCCAGATCGCCAGAGACAATAATATAAACACTTCGAACTTATAAATAGGTATAACGAGAGAGTATTTCATTGGCTACCAGTTGGAGTCATCAGTCCCTACATCGGACGATAGGGGGCGCTACTACGAATGACCGTTTACATGCCGGTCTGAATAGCGGTCTGTCCTATCTGAATGGCGGTCTAGATCGCCAGAGACAATAATATAAACACTTCGAACTTATAAATAGGTATAATGAGAGAGTATTTCATTGGCTACAAGTTGGAGTCATCAGTCCCTACATCGGACGATAGGGGGCGCTACTACGAATGACCGTTTACATGCCGGTCTGAATAGCGGTCTGGCATATCTGAATAGCGGTCTAGATCGCCAGAGACAATAATATATACACTTCCAACTTATAAATAGGGATAAAGAGAGAGTATTTTATTGGCTACAAGTTGGAGTCATCAGTTCCAACATCGGTCGCGAGGGGGCGCTACTATGAATGACCGTTTACATGTCGTTCTGAATAGCGGTCTGTCCTATCTGAATAGCGGTCTAGATCGCCAGAGACAATAATATAAACACTTCGAACTTATAAATAGGTATAATGAGAGAGTATTTCATTGGCTACAAGTTGGAGTCATCAGTCCCTACATCGGACGACAGGGCGCGCTACTACGAATGACCGTTTACATGCTGGTCTGAATAGCGGTCTGGCATATCTGAATAGCGGTCCAGATCGCCAGAGACAATAATATAAACACTTCGAACTTATAAATAGGTATAACGAGAGAGTATTTCATTGGCTACCAGTTGGAGTCATCAGTCCCTACATCGGACGATAGGGGGCGCTACTACGAATAACCGTTTACATGCCGGTCTGAATAGCGGTCTGTCCTATCTGAATGGCGGTCTAGATCGCCAGAGACAATAATATAAACACTTCGAACTTATAAATAGGTATAATGAGAGAGTATTTCCTTGGCTACAAGTTGGAGTCATCAGTCCCTACATCGGACGATAGGGGGCGCTACTACGAATGACCGTTTACATGCCGGTCTGAATAGCGGTCTGGCATATCTGAATAGCGGTCTAGATCGCCAGAGACAATAATATATACACTTCGAACTTATAAATAGGGATAAAGAGAGAGTATTTTATTGGCTACAAGTTGGAGTCATCAGTTCCAACATCGGTCGCCAGGGGGCGCTACTATGAGTGACCGTTTACATGTCGTTCTGAATAGCGGTCTGTCCTATCTGAATAGCGGTCTAGATCGCCAGAGACAATAATATAAACACTTCGAACTTATAAATAGGTATAATGAGAGAGTATTTCATTGGCTACAAGTTGGAGTCATCAGTCCCTACATCGGACGACAGGGCGCGCTACTACGAATGACCGTTTACATGCTGGTCTGAATAGCGGTCTGGCATATCTGAATAGCGGTCTAGATCCCCAGAGACAATAATATATACTCTTCGAACTTATAAATAGGTATAACGAGAGAGTATTTCATTGGCTACAGGTTGGAGTCATCAGTTCCAACATCGGTCGCCAGGAGGCGCTACTATGAGTGACCGTTTTCATGTCGTTCTGAATAGCGGTCTGTCCTATCTGAATAGCGGTCTAGATCGACAGAGACAATAATATAAATACTTCGAACTTATAAATAGGCATAATGAGAGAGTATTTCATTGCCTACAAGTTGGAGTCATCAGTCCCTACATCGGACGATAGGGGGCGCTACAACGAATGACCGTTTACATGCCGGTCTGAATAGCGGTCTGGCATATCTGAATAGCGGTCTAGATCGCCAGAGACAATAATATAAACACTTCGAACTTATAAATAGGTATAATGAGGGAGTATTTCAATGGCTACAAGTTGGAGTCATCAGTTCCAACATCTGTCGCCAGGGGTCGCTACTATGAGTGACCGTTTACATGTCGTTCTGAATAGCGGTCTGTCCTATCTGAATAGCGGTCTAGATCGCCAGAGACAATAATATAAACACTTCGAACTTATAAATAGGTATAGCGAGAGAGTATTTCATTGGCTACAAGTTGGAGTCATCAGTTCCAACATCGGTCGCCAGGGGGCGCTACTATGAGTGACCGTTTACATGTCGTTCTGAATAGCGGTCTGTCCTATCTGAATAGCGGTCTAGATCGCCAGAGACAATAATATAAACACTTCGAACTTATAAATAGGCATAGTGAGAGAGTATTTCATTGGCTACAGGTTGGAGTCATCAGTTCCAACATCTGTCGCCAGGGGGCGCTACTATGAGTGACCGTTTACATGTCGTTCTGAATAGCGGTCTGTCCTATCTGAATAGCGGTCTAGATCGCCAGAGACAATAATATAAACATTCGAACTTATAAATAGGTATAATGAGAGAGTCTTTCATTGGCTACAAGTTGGAGTCATCAGTCCCTACATCGGACGATAGGGGGCGCTACTACGAATGACCGTTTACATGCTGGTCTGAATAGCGGTCTGTCCTATCTGAATAGCGGTCTAGATCGCCAGAGACAATAATATAAACACTTCGAACTTATAAATAGGTATAGCGAGAGAGTATTTCATTGGCTACAAGTTGGAGTCATCAGTTCCAACATCTGTCGCCAGGGGGCGCTACTATGAGTGACCGTTTACATGTCGTTCTGAATAGCGATTTGTCCTATCTGAATAGCGGTCTAGATCGCCAGAGACAATAATATAGACATTCGAACTTATAAATAGGTATAATGAGAGAGTATTTCATTGGCTACAAGTTGGAGTCATCAGTCCCTACATCGGACGATAGGGGGCGCTACAACGAATGACAGTTTACATGCCGGTCTGAATAGCGGTCTGGCATATCTGAATAGCGGTCTAGATCGCCAGAGACAATAATATATACACTTCGAACTTATAAATAGGTATAACGAGAAAGTATTTCATTGGCTACGAGTTGGAGTCATCAGTTCCAACATCGGTCGCCAGGGGGCGCTACTATGAGTGACCGTTTACATGTCGTTCTGAATAGCGGTCTGTCCTATCTGAATAGCGGTCTAGATCGCCAGAGACAATAATATAAACATTTCGAACTTATAAACAGGTATAGTGAGAGAGTATTTCATTGGCTACAAGTTGGAGTCATCAGTTCCAACATCTGTCGCCAGGGGGCGCTACTATGAGTGACCGTTTACATGTCGCTCTGAATAGCGGTCTGTCCTATCTGAATAGCGGTCTAGATCGCCAGAGACAATAATATAAACACTTCGAACTTATAAATAGGTATAATGAGAGACTGTTTCATTGGCTACAAGTTGGAGTCATCAGTTCCAACATCTGTCGCCAGGGGGCGCTACTATGAGTGACCGTTTACATGTCGTTCTGAATAGCGGTCTCTCCTATCTGAATAGCGGTCTAGATCGCCAGAGACAATAATATAAACACTTCGAACTTATAAATAGGTATAGCGAGAGAGTATTTGATTGGCTACAAGTTGGAGTCATCAGTTCCAACATCGGTCGCCAGGGGACGCTACTATGAGTGACCGTTTACATGTCGTTCTGAATAGCGGTCTGTCCTATCTGAATAGCGGTCTAGATCGCCAGAGACAATAATATAAACACTTCGAACTTATAAATAGGTATAATGAGAGAGTATTTCATTGGCTACAAGTTGGAGTCATCAGTCCCTACATCGGACGATAGGGGGCGCTACTACGAATGACCGTTTACATGCTGGTCTGAATAGCGGTCTGGCATATCTGAATAGCGGTCTAGATCGCCAGAGACAATAATATAAACACTTCGAACTTATAAATAGGAATAATGAGAGAGTATTTCATGGGCTACAAGTTGGAGTCATCAGTCCCTACATCGGACGCTAGGGGGCGCTACTACGAATGACCGTTTACATGCCGGTCTGAATAGCCGTCTGGCATATCTGAATAGCGGTCTAGATCGCCAGAGACAATAATACATACACTTCGAACTTATAAATAGGTATAATGAGAGAGTATTTCATGGGCTACAAGTTGGAGTGATCAGTCCCTACATCGGACGCTAGGGGGCGCTAGTACGAATGACCGTTGACATGCCGGTTTGAATAGCGGTCTGACCTATCTGAATAGCGGTCTGGCCTATCTGAATAGCGGTCTAGCTTGTCAGAGCCGAAAATATAAATGGTTGGAACTTAAAAATAGGCATGACGATAGAGCATCGGCTAAAAGATGGAGTCTTCAGTTCCCTTATCGGGCGCCAGGGGGCGCTACTATGAATGACCGTTTACATGTCGGTCTGAATAGCGGTCTTCCCTATCTGAATAGCGGTCTAGATCGCCAGAGACAATAATATAAACACTTCGAACTTATAAATAGGTTTAATGAGAGAGTATTTCATTGGCTACAAGTTGGAGTCTTCAGTCCCTACATCGGATGCTAGGGGCCGCTACTACGAATGACCGTTTACATGCCGGTCTGAATAATAATAATAATAATATATCTTTATTGCAGACACAGGGTCCATATAAGGAGAAAAAAAAAGTTACAACAAAAAGAACGCGGTGAATAGTGGTCTGGCATATCCGAATAGCGGTCTAGATCGGCAGAGACCATTATATAAACACTTCAAACTTATAAATAGGTATAATGAGAGAGTATTTCATTGGCTACAAGCTGGAGTCTTCAGTCCCTACATCGGACGCTAGGGGGCGCTACTACGAATGACCGTTTACATGCCGGTCTGAATAGCCGTCTGGCATATCTGAATAGCGGTCTAGACCGCCAGAGACAATAATTTCGAACTTATAAATATGTATAATGAGAGAGTATTTCAGTGGCTACAAGTTGGAGTCTTCAGTCCCTACATCGGACGCTAGGGGGCGCTAGTACGAATGACCGTTTACATGCCGGTCTGAATAGCGGTCTGACCTATCTGAATAGCGGTCTGGCCTATCTGAATAGCGGTCTAGCTTGTCAGAGCCAAAAATATAAATGCTTGGATCTTAAAAATAGGCATGTCGAGAGAGCATGCCATCGTATAAAAGATGGCGTCTTCAGTTCCTTTATCGGGCGACAGGGGGCGCTACTATGAATGACCGTTTACATGTCGGTCTGAATAGCGGTCTGTCCTATCTGAATAGCGGTCTAGATTGCCAGAGACAATAATATAAACATTTCGAACAATTTCATTGGCTACAAGTTGGAGTCTTCAGTCCCTACATCGGACGCTAGGGGGCGCTACTACGAATGACCGCTTACATGCCGGTCTGAATAGCGGTCTGGCATATCTGAATAGCGGTCTAGATCGCCAGAGACAATAATATAAACACATCGAACTTATAAATAGGTATAATGAGAGAGTATTTCATGGGCTACAAGTTGGAGCCATCAGTCCCTACATCGGATGCTAGGGGCGCTACTACGAATGACCGTTTACATGTCCGTCTGAAAAGCGGTCTGTCTTATCTGAATAGCGGTCTAGATCGCCAGAGACAATAATATAAACACATCGAACTTATAAATAGGTATAGTGAGAGAGTATTTCATTAGCTACAAGTTGGAGTTTTCAGTCCCTACATCGGACTCTGGGGGGCGCTACTACGAATGGCCGTTTACATGCCGGTCTGAATAGCGGTCTGGCCTATCTGAATAGCGGTCTAGCTTGTCAGTGCCGAAATTATAAATGCTTGGATCTTAAAAATAGGCATGTCGAGAGAGCATGCCATCGGCTAAAAGATGGAGTCTTCAATTCCTTTATCGGACGCCAGGGGGCGCTACTATGAATGACCGTTTACATGTCGGTCTGAATAGTGGTCTGTCTTATCTGAATAGCGGTCTAGATCGC
Organism: Hanleya hanleyi; assembly: GCA_036873755.1. Taxonomy (NCBI): domain Eukaryota; kingdom Metazoa; phylum Mollusca; class Polyplacophora; order Lepidopleurida; family Hanleyidae; genus Hanleya; species Hanleya hanleyi. The sequence goes on from JAVTVY010011523.1 coordinate 57,779, forward strand.
CAGAGACAATAATATAAACACTTCGAAGTTATAAATAGGTTTAATGAGAGAGTATTTCATTGGCTACAAGTTGAAGTTTTCAGTCCCTACATCGGATTCTAGGGGGCGCTACTACGAATGGCCGTTTACATGCCGGTCTGAATAGCGGTCTGACCTATCTGAATAGCGGTCTGGCCTATCTGAATAGCGGTCTAGCTTGTCAGAGCCGAAAATATAAATGGTTGGAAGTTAAAAATAGGCATGTCGAGAGAGCATGCCATCGGCTAAAAGATGGAGTCTTCAGTTCCTTTATCGGGCGCCAGGGGGCGCTACTATGAATGACCGTTTACATGCCGGTCTGAATAGCGGTCTGGCATATCTGAATATCGGTCTAGATCGACAGAGACAATAATATATACACTTCGAACTTATAAATAGGTATAATGAGATAGTATTTCATGGGCTACAAGTTGGAGTCGTCAGTCCATGCATTGGACGCTAGGGGGCGCTACTACGAATGACCGTTTACATTCCAGTCTGAATAGCGGTCTGACCTATCTGAATAGCGGTCTGGCCTATCTGAATAGCGGTCTAGCTTGTCAGAGCCGAAAATATAAATGGTTGGAAGTTAAAAATAGGCATGTCGAGAGAGCATGCCATCGGCTAAAAGATGGAGTCTTCAGTTCCTTTATCGGGCGCCAGGGGGCGCTACTATGAATGACCGTTTAAATGTCGGTCTGAATAGCGGTCTGTCATATCTGAACAACGGAGTCAATAATATAAACACATTTTGGGGTGTAAAGGAAGG
>JAVTVY010011524.1:0-53875 GCA_036873755.1 Hanleya hanleyi
CTTATAGTTCTTGTTGAATATGTAATAAAATCAGGGGGACACCATGCTTTCTTAGAAAATATTAGCAGTATAACAGATAAAGTAAGCGTTTTCAATCATATTTCCAGGAGGTGGTGGGAGTGGGAAATCGGGGTGGTAGTAGGGAATATTATTGGAGGTTGATTTATAAGCCATTTACAAGTTTCCTTCTTGTTGAAAGTAACTAAGATTGAGTTTTGGGGGATTTCAGAGGCGCATTTTTCAACCTCGGGAGCAGTACACGCCTTCCAACCGTTGAATCTAAAATGTCAACTTTTTGGTCTGTCCTATCACACTATCAAACCACCAGTAAATCGTAAAGATAGTGCCACGGCACTGTAGCTCATCTAGCTGTAACTGGAGAAAGTAGCTGTGACAAATTTTTACTGAAGAACTGCAACAGATGAGTTTCTAGTTTGTGTTGTCCCCCCCCCCCCCGAACACTAAATGATCCATGCAGTAATTTCCTGAGAATTCACGATAACAAAATTTCATGGGGAAATTCAAGATGGCCACCTGGAGGCCATATTTGATTTTCAAATTGGACCAGAAAAGTTATCTTGCGCAACTTGACCCCAAGGGGAACCTGTGCATCAAATTTGAGAAAGATCAATGCAGTAGTTCTTGACAAGTCGCGATAATAAATCTTCATGAGGAAATCCAAGATGGCTACCTGGTGGCCATATTGGATTTCCGAATCAAATAACAAAAGGTATCTTGCACAACTAGACCCCAAGGGGAACCTGGGTACCAACTTTGAGAAAGATCCATGCAATACTTCCTGAGAAATCACGATAACAAAGTTTCATAGGGAAATCCAAGATGGCGGCCTGGTGGCCATATTGGATCTTTGAATCAGAGCAGAAAAGGTATCTTGCACAACTAGACCCCAAGGGGAACCTGTTGAGAAAGATCTATGCAGTTGTTTCTGAGACAAAGCGATAACAATGTTTCGTCAGGAAATTCAAGATGGCCGCCTGGTAGCCATATTGGATTTCTGAATCAGACCACAAAAGGTATCTTGCACAACTAGACCCCAAGGTCCTGTGTATCAAATTTGAGAAAGATCAATGCAGTAGTTCTTGAGAAATCGCGATAATAAATCTTCATAGGAAATCAAAGATGGCTACCTGGTGGCCATATTGGATTTCCGAATCAAATAACAAAAGGTATCCTGCACAACTAGACCCCAAGGGGAACCTGGGTACCACATTTGAGAAAAATCCATGCAATACTTCCTGAGAAATCCCGATAACAAAGTTTCATAGGGAAATCATAGATGGCGGTCTGGTGGCCATATTGGATTTTTGAATCAGAGCAGAAAGGGTATCCTGCACAACTAGATCCCAAGGGGAACCTGTGTACCAAATTTGAGAAAGATTCATAGAATAGTTCCTGAGAAATCACGATAACAATGTTTCATCTGGAAATCCAAGATGGCCACCTGGTGGCCCTACTGGATTTTTGAATCAGACCACAAAAGGTATCTTGCACAACTAGGCCCCAAGGGGAACCTGTGTATCAAATTTGAGAAAGATCTATGCATCAGTTTCTGAGAAATCGCGATAACAATGTTTCATCGGGAAACTCAAGATGGCCACCTGGGGGCCATATTGGATTTCTGAATCAGACCACAAAAGGTATCTTGCACAACTAGACCCCAAGGGGAACCTGTGTACCAAATTTGAGAAAGATTCATGAAGTAGTTCCTGAGAAATCGCAATAACAATGTTTCATTGAGAAATCCAAGATGGCCACCTGTTGGCCATATTGGATTTTTGAATCAGACCACAAATGGTATCTTGGCATAACTAGGCCCCAAGGGGAACCTGTGTACCAAATTTGAGAAATATCCATGAAGTAGTTTCTGAGAAATGGCAATAACAATGTGCCATGGGAAATCCAAGATGGCTGCCTGGTGGCCATATTGGATTTTTGAATCAGACCACAAAGGGGATCTTAAACAACTAGACCCCAAGGGGAACCTGTGTACCAAATTTGAGAAAGATCTATCAGTTGTTTCTGAGAAATCGCGATAACAATGTTTCTTCAGGAAATTCAGGATGGCCGCCTGGTGGCCATATTGGATTTCTGAATCAGACCACAAAAGGTATCTTGCACAACTAGACCCCAAGGGCAACAACGAGAATCGGTTTCTCGCTATGGACATTCAGGAGCATGCAGTGGACCGAGGTAAAGTTTTCACCCCACGAACCGGGAGCGCAGAAGTTGAACGTTCGCTGACGGCGGTAGAATTTTCAATATACATGAATCACAAGGAGACGAAAGGCTCCCCAACAAGTAGAAAAAAATCTCTGTGCCAGTGACATGATCGAAGCTTAATGAATCTTTAGATTGAATATATTTGGATTGATATATATTTAAATTATTTATACTTTCGAACATCATTTTGCTTGGAGGTCAATATTTGAAAAAATGTTGGGAAAACAGGCAACACAAATAGAGTTTACACAGGCGAGGATTTCTTGTTTTATTGCTCGGAAATACGCTAGAACGCCTCTCCGGCCATCTAAGACCCCTGGAGCTTCCGGGGCCTAGGCGGCCCCTGGACCCTCGCCTAATTGTGCTGTGATAGTAGCCCCCCAATCATGAATTGCTTCCGCCGTGCCTGCTATGTATTATATATAAATGCGCATGCACACAATAACTTTTTAGCGAAAGTCTCCCCATGACCACGAGACCATTTCCATAATCATCTACAGCGTGACACAGAGAAAATAAGGTGCCACACCTCATAAAAACAAAATGATCACCTCAATACTCCTACCCCAATCCCAAATCATGCCATTTGCGTACACTTCGCCATCCATAAGGTGGCTTGCGAATCGTGTGTCTCCATTACCGCGGAGCGATATCCGGTACTTTACCGGATTCTGTTCGACCTTCATCCGGCGGACACACTCGAGAAATCTGATAAATCACATGCAGGTTTTCATACCACTTCTGAAACAGATATTGCCTGGGCTTACAAAATATATAGGCATGAATAACTTTCGTATCATACAAAAGGTGTGGTGAATCTGTAATTTTGAACAAGTAGGACATCACATGACTCGAAAATGGCGGGTTACGTCGGTAGACTTTGCTGATTGGCTGACAAAGTCACGTGGTATTGATTTCTGGAATTCCCTCTTGCAGTTGCCAAAAGTAGGCTGAATATGGATACACACGATCCCAGGGTCAGTCTTACCGCGTATCTATGACCGAGATGGTTACAGGTTGAAATCATGACTGAAGAGAATCCCTATTAATTTAAGGGGCGTGACCTCTGACACGGACGTGACGTCACTGGGCATGCCCAGATATATTAACATTGAAGTCACTAAAGGCAAATTCGTATCTATTCAGGGGAAATGTAACCAGGAATTAGGTCAACAGAGTATTGCCCTGTTACAGTCGTCTTCCTTGCGTACAGAGTGTATAGATGGCAGCACACGATCGATGTCATACGGGGATTTCTCGAAGTAAGACCCACCATTTCATGATTTGAAATTGCGGAGAGATACAACCGGACACGAAAAGCTCGGACATGGAATCGCACTGATCATATCACATCGTACTTTATTCACATCGTACAGCACCTAAACGTTATGTGTATTGACTATTGTATGTGTATTTTGCAGCCCAGGCTCCACACCGTACACCACCAAGAACATTCCAGAACAGTCAATGGGGTTCTTTCCATTGAGGACATTCCCGAAGATGTCAATTAACATTGGAGCAGGACATATAAAGTAGTATTCAGGGGCAGATAACTGCTGTTGCATTTTCCCCGGACATGTCAATTAACAGTGAAGTAGCTGAATGACATATAAAGTAGTATTCAGGGGCAGATAACTCTTTCTGAATATTTCTCGGGGATGTCATTTGACATTGAGAGTAACTAAAGGGGATCTTTTGACATATTTAGGTGGAGGGAACTCGTGCTGGGCCGTCACGTGACCATTTTTATCTGGTCTTGTGCGAATGTGCAAGGGATCAATGGTCGCTTCCGGTCACGTGTTGGGCAGCAAGAGTTATCTCCCCTTAAATATGTCAATAGATCCCCTTTTACTACCACTCATCTGGGTACCAGGATTCCTTCAAACTGACATACGCGGATTGGTAGCAGATTTGAGTTATATGGCGGGACGGAGCACGAAGTCAGAAAAATATATACATATAAGTGATTTGGGTTGAAGATTTTAAGGCAATTGGTGATCAAAAAACGGACCAAATTCCTTGCCGAATGGAGAATACCTGAAGTGCACCCCAATGTGGAATGCATCCAAATGGACTTCTGAAAATATGACGTCACTGTGACGTAATCGTGGTGGTAATTTTAGATTTTTTTTATTGCTTGACGCATATATATATAGTATGGAAAAATTCAGCTCTGCACTCCAAGGGTGAACGAAAATAAATGGCGGAGGCGGGGGTGGCCAAGTTGGAACAGTCTCCCAAATCACCCAGGCCTGGGAGGGTTAAATTCAGTGTCCCCAACATATTGCCGTCAGCCCTAATAGAATGGTCAATGACTTCACAACATACATGTAGGAGGAAGATAATCAAAATAACAGCAATAATGAATAGCATTAGCTACCTATAAAAAACTTCTTGAGTGTGGTCAAGTCTGACCACATCTGGGGAAACCTTGGCTGTCGAATCCCCCACTCGACTAATAAGTCTATTAAAAACAACTTGAAAGTATATATATCAATACTTGGAAAGAGCAAATAAAACTTAGCAGCAAGCTCTCTATATACAGTGAATTGCAACATGCTCCTCGTCTTGCGAGTAACATAATGGCAATAAAAAATCAACAAACATCGTTCTGCGTTAATCAAACTCAGAATTAGCGCTCATAAATTATCAATCAAAAAGGGGCGTTACTGCAACGGTTCACTCCAACACACCCAGATGTGGTTGTTTATGCACGATATGTGACACGATATGTGTTGGGGGATGAAAAACATTTTCTATGGCACTGCTCTGTATTTAGAAAGCAAAGAGAGTCCTTGTTTAATGAACTTTGCTCCCCCCCCATACCTGTAGACCCTAACAACTTATTCAAGCAACTTGCTGATGGGTCAAATGTTATCATGGCTAAAGCAACTGCAAAATTTGTCTTTGACTGTTTCAGCCTCTTGGGTTAGTGTACATGCTTAATGTTCTATAGAACCATTGATCACGTATAAATATATACACCTCACTCAAGCATGCCTATGGTTAACATTCCCACTGACTTTTGACATTTTCTTCCTTGCTGACTTTAGAAATATATTTTATTTCACACCAAAGTGGTTGGAACGCAGAAAGACAAGCCTATCTCTCTCCCACATACAATGAAATTCGTCAGGAAATTAAAAGAAAACATATTCCAAAAATAAATATAAGGAGAAGAGACCAGTAGGCTTTTGAAAATGATATTGCATAAATAAATTGCATAAATAACAATATTAAATTATTATGTTCTATTTGTGGAGATGGTCGAAATATTATTTAATAGATCAGCTTGAGTTGTAAATAATGGACATGGACAATGAAACAAATAAAATGTGAAAATAAAGCAAAACAGTTTTGTCACAGTGACCACAATTACATTGAGAATTTTCTGATAAAAAATTATCAAGCAAGTGCCTTATCAAATTGCTACATCCATTTCTAAGTGGACGTAGAAGGATATTTTCTTTTCGAGAACCTACATAATGGGGGGGGGACTACCATGTTTGAGGCTTAGCTGCGGCAGCGGTGACAAATTTCGCAGTTCGCGTTTAAAAGAAAAATTGTTTGACAAGTTTTAATAGAATGAGGAAGAGTATTCTATTCGCGGACTGTAATTGGAAAGAATGGTCATCTAAAAATAAAATCGTTTTATCTTAGTGTAATTTTTTTTCTTTTTTTTTTTTTGCTTGGGGACGAGATAACTCAAGGTTGGGGACGAGTTTGAGGACGAAATGAACTTTTCCGGGAATTTGAAACATTCCAAAGCCCTAAAGATTAACTCATGCTCCAAATAATATAAAACGCCAATTTCAAACCATATCTTGCTTGCTGCACTGGCGTTTCCATGGTCAAGGGTGCACTCCACACTAGGCCACGGTTTCGCACAAATTTTATAATAAGGAAGGACGTCCGATTTTGACAGCATGGTAATTCTTCTTACCTTTCTACTAGCTGATATCTATAGTATCACCCTGCTGGACGTAACCATTTCTCCAAACGAAGATATAACAATTGCTTGTTGATCGCACCCACTCGCCACTACAGAGTTAATCGTGTCCGGAATTGAATATCTGGCGGGTCAAAATCCGCACTTTTTCGGGAAGCGAAAATGATGATTCCTTTATGGCGATAAAATTTTACAAAAAACGAGTAGGTCGACCCCCTGTTTTTTTCGCCATTTTAAATTGTTCTTTGGACGGGAAACACTTTAACATACATAAAAAGAAAATCATTTCATACGTTTTCTTTGGGTTGCTGGTAGAATTTGACACATTTTCATATATTTTATGGAGTTTTCCAGAAAAGTTGAAGAAGGTTTAAGGAGGATTGTACGTATTTTCTATTCAATTTCAATAGCTCACAAGTCTTCTGAAATAATGGCACGGGTGTGCCCATTTAGAAAATATATACTTTTACAGCGTTTTTGTTAAAGATTTTACATCAATTTGTGGCCGAAGATTCGAACCCATGCCGCACATCATTTAGGTGTGGAATGCACCCCAAGGTCCCGGAACTATCAGGAAGGAGGAACACGGGTCTCACAGAGAACAAAAGATTTGGCTGATCTGTTAGCCTCCAGCGGAAATTCAACTGGGGGTAAGATAACATGGGGGCAGATAGGACGGGACACAATTTTTGCTTTGAAATATAGAACTAAGTATGAAAAAATTACCAAACTTTCAGACGTAGAAGATATCTTAGCTCCCCAACATATATGTTAGAATGGTAATTGAGTTGTAAATTTTTATGATAAATCTCATTAACTTCAATGTTAATTGTAGGCTTTTCAGAGGTGGGAACAGCGGGGGGAGGACGTTACTCATCACGTGCTCCGGACGTGAGCTTCACTATTCTGATGTCACAGGTTTGTGTGTAGATTGATGTCCTTTACCCGGGGCACTTTTTGTACACCTGCATCGATGTGTACGCGGCAACTTGCGATTTTCCGATCGATGTCGACAAATCTGATGATCTCGGGTAAGATATTGGGCATGATTCTTTGTCTTGATATTAGAACTCAAGTATATATATATCAGTTTTGTTCTACAAAATGTCAACCATTGACAGTGGCCGAAATATGCTACTATTCCAGCGGAGTTCCAATCTGTGTTGAAAACTGGGTTCTCTGTACACCTGATGACTGCCCGGTTATTGGACACTTTTTACGAATAAGAGTCTGCAGGTCGGCCATGCAACCACGTATGGCCGAGAAAGTAATTATGGATAAAGGACTACATCTTTAGTGATAAATCGTCATAAAAAATATTGAAGAAAAAATACGGGGAGAGACTGGGAATAGTTGATATGCAGGCCTTCAAGACGTGCCTCCTATATTTCCTATATTTTTGAGTCATTCCTATATTTTCCTATATTTTACTCAAAACCTCCTATATTTCCTATATTTTGACTTTTTCTCATGAAAACTTTCATCAATGCTCTGTAATGAGTCAAACTGACATGCGAAAATACATTTCAGAATTTTTTTTTCGCCTCGCTTCGCTCGGCAAATATTAAACCTTTCCAATGTCTCTATGTTGAATCAAACAACAGACAGAGGTCACCTGAAAAACCAACACTATGACCGCAGTAAGTGAAAGTAACCAGAAAACTACCAAGTTTGGAACAGGCAATGTAGTACAGACCTGACTTGCACTCCTTTATTTCCTATATTTTCCTATATTTTATTCAGAAAATTCCTATATTTTTGCAAATTTCCTCCTATATTTTCTCCTATATTTCCACTGTGAGCCACTTGAAGGCCTGGATATGCAAGGACCATCCACGGTATGAAAATGCAAGTTTGCGCGTAGCTAAGTCTTATAGCGTCTCCCTTCAGTCAACGCTATGCCGCGGGGTATCCCGTGTGTAATTCAGGTAGATAAACACCGTCGGAACAGACCAGAAAATTACATTCACTCGCCCCAAATCCCCACTATCGTAACATATGGTCCTATCGGTTTAGAATGCCACCAATATTATAAGTTACAAACACTTCCACTCGAAATGCGGCAGAGAACAGAATGTATCCAGACCCACGAAGCTGGCTGCCATGTCATTTTCTTGTCTTCTCGAGTTCGCTGACAAGGTACGAGTCTTAACAAGACAAGGGATGCACTCCAGAGATTCTACGTTTCGGCAAGGAATAGACCATGGGTTTGCTTTTCGGGAAGCTGTGGAGGACAACCAATAGTTGTAAGACTCGTACCTTGTCAGCGAACTCGAGAAGACAAGAAAATGACATGGCAGCCAGCTTCGTGGGTCTGGATACATTCTGTTCTCTGCCGCATTTCGAATGGAAGTAAGTGAATGCCACCAATATTAGAAGTAATATTGGTGGCATTCTAAACCGATACGACCATATGTTACGATAGTGGGGATTTGGGGCAAGTGAATGTAATTTTCTGATCTGTTTCCGACGGTGTTTATCTACCTGAATTACACACGGGATACCCCGCGGCATAGCGTTGACTGAAGGGAGACGCTATGAGACTTAGCTAGTTTGCGCCCAGTATTGGACACTTTTTCAGTGATGGATTTATTTGAAACTAATCCACTTACTGTAAAATTGTTTAGCAAACATCCAAGAATATTTAAACATGAATCCGCACGGTAGCCCACAAATGAGTTTTGAAATGAGCGTCGAAGAATCAACCGGTCCCAAATTTTGCAGTTTTTGGGAGTGTCCATTATCCCTGGCTGTCAATCAGTGCTATTGCCACTGTGAGTCACTTGTCATGCAATTGTAAACTGGCTGCTCCTGGTATTCTTCTATTTGTAGACCGAGTGGCGGATAGAAATATACATCGTCTGCCAAACGCCTGTCGCATTGCACACTGAGATTCAGAATGAAGATTCTCTATATTTGTGGGAACATTTTCAGTTGAATTTTTTTGAATTTAATCAAACCTGCAATCAGGAATGAAACTGAGAAACTGGAGGAAATTTTCTGATGCATTTTTTTACCCAAAATTGTGACACTATTTCCGACCCGCACGAGGGCTAAACGTGCACAAATTCCGTGAGTAAACAGAAATTTATTAGCATGTCTTTGTAACTCAACTGTAAAATTAAATTTGTATTACAGTTGTCATGTAATATTCCCCCAAAATAGCCCCGCTGGGTCTAGGTGTCCAATAATACGGCCTGTCCAATAACCGGGCAGTCATGCTAGTCTTTCTCGCAGATTAACAGAATTGCTGCTTCCAGGTTATCTCAACCGACAAGTCAACAGGTCCGTCAAAAGTGGCAATTGACCTGAATTCGATGAATTTGACCGATTCCACCCAATTTGGGTGTATCACTGTATGACGCAATAAATCCTCGCCCCAATTAGGCTGTATAATGTATTGCTCGTAACCCAGACCGTTTTCTCTCAAAAGACGACGACTTGGAAAGACGGTACTAATGTTCGGCACATATGTACATGACCTCGGATCCTCTCTAGAGAACTGTAGAATTCATAGTGTGGGAAAGTGCAGTATGTTGTCAACAACAAAATAAACACAAGACATGCAGCTTACTTAATATGAATAGGCAAAGCCTAGAAGCGTTTCTGGCTTTGTCTATTCATATCGAGTTTTCCACCAGCTCTAAATTAATACAATTGGACTTGCGCTTGTATTTTACTCATTCGCATAATTTCTTGTTCCACACAGAGCTAATATTTGAAATGGATGAAATCTAAAGTACAGTGACGTCGTCAGTTCCGATCCAGTGTCAGTTCCGACCCACTTCCCAAAATATTGCTTCTTGTCATAACCATGATCACGCGAAATCATAAAACGTTTGGTGTATTCAAGCAAGTTGATCAACCTCTCAATCATGGTACATGTAAATTATATGCATTCACTGCAGGGGTCGAAAATCACGCTCGCCATGTCGCCAACGGCGAATAGAAATGAGAACTCGGCGAATAAAAATTCCCTCTAGTCATATATATGCGACAGGAAAATTCTAGTTGTTGCCAAAATGTCGATTAAATTGTTGTCCTCCAGTATCGTTTATCGCCACCTGCTCAGTGCTACGTGTCTGTCTAGAGTGTACATTCAGAACATATTTGGCATTTTACAGCCTTAGAAATATTTATGAATCGTTATTTGGCAAAAATAACTTACTGAAAACTCACGTATGTAATTTTATCACGTCCTGATTGCTACCGATCGACGGTCTTTTTCTGCTTCATCGCGAATAAATAAACCATCTAAAATCTTCTAGATGTCATGATACGTATTCCTGATTACTCTTCGCATACTGAATATCACAAATTTATTGAACATTCCACGTAAACAAGTAAATATCCAATTGTTTACGGGACGTTTGGCGACCTCAGCTTCGCCATTGATTTCAAAAACATTTCCTTCTCCGCTGGATTCGGTCAATGCGCATGCGCACTGACCGATATTAACAGTTCAGCCAATCAGGAAGTCGGGTTTACGTTAGGTGATCAGTATTTTCGCGGGAGGTCATTACAGATTCGAAGTGAATGGCATTTTTATCCAATAAAATTGGCGTATAATATTTCTAGCATGTGAGCGAATGAAAGCTGGGTTATTGCCCTTCAATTTGATGCCTGGAACATAGATATTTTCTATAGAAGCTTGTCGGTGCGTTTTCATGCGTTTTGACGCACATTTCTGAAGAAACAGCACTGTTTCACATTTGTAGACGATCTTCACACAATCAACTGTTATATTTCTTGCGCTGTAAAACTTACCTTCACATACTTTATTGCTATCGTGTTCTTACGCGATTGCCCTATTGTAATACATGTATATTAACACAGTGACAGAATAAAATAGTCCCTGTACTGCCCCAATGCCCATGCACGAGTACCCAGATCCCACGTGACCGACCACGTCACTTCCTTCTTCTCATTGCAACTTGTAGTGGAGGAGTCGTTGTTCTTTGTGTCTTGAAAAAAAGTTAACTTCTACATTCAGGCCTCGAAATTTGGCGCGAATGAAACGATCGTTCGCGTGTTGGTTACGCAAATCTGAAATGGACAGAATGAAAAATCGGTTACGTGAATGCACTTCTTGGACATATGTTTTGGTAACAAAAGTCCCAACCTCTTCTGTCTGTCCACTGTGCAAACTTTAACCACATGACATGTGTCTTTCAGCATGTTTTAAAAGCGAAACTAAGTCGCAAACTCGGCCCTGTCTGTATTGATTTTGTAGACAACCACATGGCAGGCATCTGTCTGCCAGCTTGCAGACTGTTTTGTCTATCCTGGGTTCAGGGCCGGCATACTTTTTTGTTATATAAAACCAATAGCGGCCAGGAAACAAATATCAAACTTGAACGAGTTGGAAGGGTTACCCGCAAGCCTCCTCGCTCCAAGGTTGTTGCTCCGTGGGGCGCTCTTCACAGAGCTAGCAGCAGAGGTGGCATGCGGAGCTCCTCGTGGAGGAATTATCTCGGAGCGCGGAGCTTGCAGTTTACACTCGTTGTCACCTCCGACCTCTCTAAATTTGCAGGCGGCGTGTTCAACTTCTCTTTTCAATCAGGATTTTAATGGAATCACAAGGAAATGGCAAATGAATTATACAGCCAGACTCACAATAGCCAACCATGAATGGTGGAAGCGATTTACATGTGCAATCACATTCCCATATGTTAACTCATTTGTCTGTTCAGTCACTGCCCACGTGCTGTGGGACAGTCTTTTTTTCACTCGTTGACGGTACACTGTTGTAATTACGTGACCGTTTTGCGAAACCAATTGGTTACGTAAAAAATAACATCGTAACCGAACAATAGCTTACGCAAGCCAAATTTACCGTAACCGATTTTTCGGTTACGTCAATGAACCAATTTTCGAGGCCTGACATTGGATTACCTCAGAATTCCTGCGTGTTTACCTTAGATATTTACCTCGATATTACGTGGGATTTACTGTGATTCTGTGTGAGATTACTGGCCTGGTCTTCGTCAACGTATCAGGGAGTATTCGGAGAGAATCTAATAAAATCAAAATGGCGTCTGTCTTCTGCATTGTTTGTGCTAAGTCAAAGCCGACTACGGATCCCCACTCCGCCTGTCCACCGTGCCGGGGGGTTTGGTGTGACCAGTACGCCAAATGTATTGAGTGTGAAACGTGGCCCGACAACGTATTTCAGGAATATCTTGTCGATTCGTATGCTGATGAAATTTTATCGCCGCCCGGATTTACCGGGGCCGAGAATTTGGTTGTATCTCCGCCGCAGTCTATCAGGAATGGGTCGGAGATACAGGACTCGGTTGTTATGTCCGTTGCGAATTCGAATTCGGCTCGTGAAAGTTCTCCGGTTGTTGTTATGTGTCTCCGCCTCCCGCTAATTCTGTTATCGTTACGGCTGGGTTGGGGGAACAAGATGATGGTCGTCTTGTCGAAAATCAGACGACCTTCACCTTGACGGCTACCTTGGACCCTTCAACTACGACATCATGTCCGACATCGGGCCTTCATTACAGAATGGTAAGTTCGGAGTTTTTGACTAATGCCCCTGTTTAGGATTCGTCATTTACACATGATTTAACAACTAATCAGCGCAATTCGTTACCATCTAACAGGTATACGACTGCTGCACCCATAAATACACAACACTCGTCCGTTGGTATTAATCCAGTTCCCGATTATGCAGACAATCGCCGTTCTCTATTGAACGTGCCGAATTTATCGAGAGCGCCTGTACATCTGATAAAGTCAGCGCCTCCCCGTTCTGCTATATATCGGGACTGGATTATCGTGGACCCGCTCGGTCTGCGTCTATTCCGGCCTCTGTGGATAGCTATATGCATACGAACTACCCATTAGTATCTACATACTTTACCGGTATTTTCGTCAAGTAATGGTACTGCAGCATCTGCGCAACCTACCTTTACTTATGCATCGACTGATATACAATATCAACCTACGTCACGTCCGATATTATTGGACACTCATATGCAACCAACAACATCGTACCATACGGGATCTTCACACCCTCAGGTATCATCGTTGTATTAGTAATGGTACTGCCGCATCTACTACAGCACAACCTACATTTACTTCGTCTGATTATCGTAGGCCCGTCTCTCGGTCTACGTCTATCCCGGCCTCTGTGGATAGTTACAGGCAATCATTAACGTCATACCTTCCAATATCTACATACTTTGCGGTATTGTCGTTCTGTAACATGTGTAATGGTACTTAAGCTTCTGTGCTAGCGCAAGATACCTTTACTATTGCACCTACACGTAATAACACCACTCGATCGTTATTACTCCAGGTTCCGGTTTTCAGCCCTCACAATTCAGAAAGGTCACCTCGGCAATAATAAATATTCCATGTTAAATATTGCGGAGGTGAACTGATTGTGCCACGGCATTTACCTCGGCAATTGCTAGAATTGCTGCTCAAGGTGAATTGTGGGGGCTGGGGTTTATAGAAATTCATCGTTCTTTATTGAATGTGCCGAACTTATCGAGGGCTCCGCTACGTATAACATCATCAGCGCCCCCTCATTCTGTTAAACCGGTACTGGAACAACGTAGGCCCGTCTTTCGGTCTGCGTTTATTCCAATTTCATCGGATGGTTACATGCAACCATTAATGTTGTACCTCCCGGTATCTACATACCTTCCGGTATCATCGTTATATCACGGGTCTTCCACTTTTGTTTCTGTGGAAGCTTCGTCTACGGCTGCAGTTACTTCCACTTATGTACCTCGTCGTGTGACTTCTCATGTTATGTCCCACTCGACGGGTGTTTCTTACGTTCTCATCGGTCCGAGAGGTATTCAACGTTGTACCACGCACCGATTCTGAGACGTGGAAGTTAAGGTTACATGCCCGCAGTTGCGGCCCAGCTATCTGCGGCGCATGTTTCAATTTACGTGGCATCAGCTTCCGATTTTACTGACATTATACGATGTATCACCGAGCTATTTATTCTACGATAAAGAATAAATGCCTACTTTATCGGGCTGTTTATTCTACAATAAGAATAACTTGCCTACTCCGCCTTGTATCCTCCCGTACCTGTCCGTTACGGAAGAAAGGGAGGGGTGGCGCTAGAGGGCTCATCGTATGCTATTGTCTCGGTTGCTTCGCCACGTCCGGCAACATTGAATGTTATCAGTCAGTCTGGTCTGACATCACATTCGACTACTTCCGGTTATGCAGATCTTATCTTCCATTTCGGTTCTGTTAGGCATAGGGTATCGTATTTATCCTATCCTTTTCAGGCACTGATTGTCGTGCATCTGCGTCTCCGGCCTAAATACCCAGTTAGGCCGGCTAACTTTCAACAGTTTCTGTCACGTCCGGTGAGGAAGTACAGATTATGTCACCATGATGTTGCTGATCCATATTAACAACTTTCTGGTGATATTTACGCAGCTATTGAGAGTAACTCGTCTTCAATTTGTGCTCGTCGGTTATAGCCCTTGGGGCACTTGTTATTTCCGTTCGTTCACTCTTTAACTTACTATCGTAAGTTGTGAAGACATCTGATCATCGTATACGTTTTACGTATTGGTTTCGACCGTGCAAACGCTTACGTTGGTCACTACGGAACTGTTTTATGCATTAGGATATTTCACTCCATTAATTGCTTCAAAGGTTTCCGCTTTGACAAATTTCCACCTCTGTGTCTCGTCTGTTTAGTTTTTATACGTTTCGTATAAAACCTTTATAACGGTACTTCGGTATTCTATAATTTATTATTACCGTTCCGAGATCACTGGTGGTTTATTCGTATATCTAGCTGCCTGAAGTTCTGCCTATCTTACATAGAGCATTCTTTCTTGTCTACAACTTTTATCAATTTGTAAGTTGGTACATTGTTGTATTATTTTGCAGCTAGATACTATGAATTCTATTTCGGTTTTCACTCCGGAATATAACTCATTTTGTAGTGTCACAGCCTCATCCGGGTCATCCGGTCAGTTTTACATTGATCTTGGGGTTTTAACGAGCGTCACGCATGCACATTCCTTTACCGTCCTTGCCGGTTCCTAGTTGACCCATATGATTTATGTAGGCCGTGACGGTTGGGTGTTGCTGTTATGTCAGGAAAGGAGCATCATCACCGGATATGATTTTTTTGTCAGAATTTGGATCGATTTCGTTTGATCCAAACGTTTTGGGTTTGTTTCGTTCAACTATTTGTACGTCTCATCTATACCCCAAAAATTCTGACAATGCTCGCCGAGGTGGTCATCTTAATGAAACGAGGAGAGATTTTCTACAGTTTCTTCCCTCGAGGATTTTGGTTGATCCTCTTCGTATTCCGCGTCGACTGTGCTTTAGTGAACCTGTTCACTTAGAAACCTTTTAGGAAGACCTGTTTCGACTCGCCTTCTTGCGTGCACAGATCGTCATGGGTTTGCGATTACTCCGGTCAGTAACATCAGAACATGTTATCTGATTCTGCTTAACACGGATTGGCTTCTTCGAATCCTTTCATGTTTAAATCGCATTCCCTTATCTTCTTTACTTCTGGTAGAGAATGTGGAATTGATGACAGACTTCTCGGCGACGTAGTCTAACACCGCGGCTTGGGGACACCATCTTCGATGTTACGTGACCAGAAGAAACTACATTCTAGCAATTCTTCTTGAGGTTACTTCCCTATCACTGCTATACACTACTCCTGGCTTCCTCATTTCCGTTCTTCCTATACGAGGAGGGCTAATTCGGATTTGACTGACCTGGTCGGTTCTGTCTTTTTATGTGAGTATCCAGAGTGGTGTATGAGGCTGCGTCGCTTCGTCATCGTTTCCTTCAGTTTCGGCAACATGTACGGGTTTGTATGCTGAAGGATACTCCTTCGGTTTCCATGACCTTTGTCACATACCGAGCTACCCCGGACTTTTTCAGTTTCTGTATTACCTGCAGTGTAAGCACAGAATCTCTTTTCCTCTTCTAAGTGGATGAATAGATGGAAGAGCCTTCATTCCGGCGGTAGTGTTGTTCTTTTCTTCCGACACTGAGGTATCTTTGCGGTGGCGTTGTTGTGTTCGGCCCAGTACGCACCTATATCGCTTTTGGAGGTCAAATCTCACCGGTACTGCACTACTTTTATCGGAGAACATTTTGACCTGTGTTTCTTCCTCCGTCTCAGCCAATCTTGTAAGACTGCGTCGAGGAGGGCTGGAGAACATATTTGATTCGAGAATTGACACTCCTCTCGTTACAGCGGAAGTCAACAAATTCTCAATAACCTACGCTTGTGTTGTGTCAGACATTATCATAGCTTTTGTCCTTCATAAACAAGCACGGGGAACAGTGATTTGTTTCCCCTGTTGCTCCTGCTTTTAGGGATCGTTGCTACGAGTTTGTCACGTTTCTGGTATGTCGGACTCTCTATCAGGTTCTTACGACCGGGTGACAGTTATACTCGTAGAATGCTTCATTTATGAGTAATTTCAGCGACTTTTTGATTCCGATTTTTATTTCTCATACTACGATCCCAGCAGTCTTGGCAGCGTTTTGCGTACGTTTATGGCGTAATCTTGCTGAAGGACACATTCCTCGGCCGCTGCTACTCTGATGACAACTATTTCGGCGGCCGTCTTCCGGTCAGTGGCATCAGTACATGTTATCTGACCCAGTTCCGGTTTCCCCCATCTGCCAGCTTTTCTTCTAGAACGATTTGGTTGTCTTCAGAGCATCTTCATGTATACGTCTTCCAGAACAAGAATCCCTTCCATCTCAGGTGTTTCATCGAGGACGCCATTTAGTAGTTCCTCTCTTCATCTTACATCCGATTTAAACGTATCGGTTAGGAACGGAGGTCTTGTTCAGTGAGCGACGTACAATGTATGTGTAATGATGTGCGATCTCTCGGGTTGTTCAGGTGTCATCCCATCATTCCACGTAAATTTTTCTTCCACTCCCTGGAGAATGATGGTTGCATGGAGTTGTTTGTTCACCCCGTCGCTTTCCGATGGGTACTGAGATTCACTCCAGACGTTGCAGTTCCGGAGCTGGTTTGGGCACTGTATCGTTTTCAGGAGTGTCTTTCAGTCTACATGTACATGTATGACATCTAATTATAACCTACTGTGATCATAGATGACAATATTTTATGCATTGTCGTGTGATACATGGAGTATGAACGGGATTTCGTCATCCCGGCATATCTACAGGTTCTACACTTACGGGATTTGTCATTGGTATATGTCTCCTTATGGCTTATTTTCCGGAGTCCGTCAACCGATTCTGTTCTACAGTCTATAAATTGAAATGATGGCAGAGTTATGGGCCCTGATTAGAGCTCTCGCGTTCAAACACGTGTTTTGTTCTGTGCCGGCATCTATGTTTCGGTCCCTCTTCTAATATATGTTCTTCCTAGCTTTCCAAAACTTCTCGTTTGGCGTACACGGACGTACCTGCAGAGGCAATTTCACTCTCGTTGGTATTGCTTCATCAGTTCAGGGCTCTACTGACATCCTGTTTCCTTTGGAGACTGTGGACGACGTTTTAGGACCGTAATCTGGAGGTTTGCGATACGTTTGTCTGTCACCACCTATGGGATTGGATGCTGTTAAGACGGGATTGCTACACCCTGGGACATCTGTGGTGCCCAGTCTGTTGGTCACCCGTCGATAGCTATCAGGCATGGAAATTTTCTTCAATAAGGCTGATTGCAGACTTTTATCAAAATTTTGAAATTTCAGACTTTTTTGAAGTAGATTTTACACTTTCCTGTGGTTACAATTCCCATGCCTGCTCTATGCACTAGACCTTCTTGTGGTTTTACCATTTTTGTAATTTGGTAAGTAATCTTGCTCTCCCCAATTTTTCAAAAAGAAGGGGGGGGGGGGTGAGATTTTTGGGTCTAGTGTATGTCAGCTTTATTCACTGGGCCTGTAGTTACTATAGGCCGGATGAGTATATCAAGGACCATATCGTCATTATTATACATTTATGGTCTTTGATTACTTCGCTGACTCCTGTACTTCCCTTCGCTTATGCTCGAGGTCCTTTTGTTTCCGACCACTCATTCCCTCCGTCCTGCTATGGTATTCTAGCAATAAAGTATGTGAAGGTAAGTTTTACAGCGCAAGAAATATGAAAAATTTGAAAATCAATTTTCCTATTTCTAAGCTTAAACTTACCTTCACATACTGTGATGGCCCTCCCAGCCTCCCCGCTGATGGGTTATTCACACTGCGTTGAATGGGGAAGAAGGAAGTGACGTGGTCGGTCACGTGGGATCTGGGTACTCGCGCATGGGCATTGGGGCAGTACAGGGACTATTTTATTCTGCGGTAATATATTACAATAGGGCAATCGCGTAAGAACACGATAGCAATAAAGTATGTGAAGGTAAGTTTAAGCTTAGAAATAGGAAAATTGATTTTCAAATTTTTCATTTTTAGTAAATAAACACCAAACTTACGTGAAATATTTTGTGAACTAATATGTTTTAAATGGAGTGAGCCGGGTCTGGTTCGATTTTTGCCACACGTGGCTCCAAATTGTTTTGAAAGTGGACCAAACGTGCAATGGTCACTGTGAACGTATATATCCGGAGTCGACACTGGGAACATGAAACAGTGAAATAGCACAGCTGAGGCAATTGCGTGATCACTAAATAGCCCAACCTTCGGCGAGTGAAAAAATTATCTCCTCGCCAACGTGGCGAATAATTTGTTATGTCTGGTAGCCAAATGGCTAAGGAAAAATAATTCAAATTTCGACCACTGCACTGGTTTTGTTAGAAGACAGCTTTGCAGACCCACTCCATACACACGACTACATCGGTCTAAGTACAAACACCAGGACTTGCCGTTGGAAAAAAAACTGGGTCGTCTGCCAGCGCTTCTGATCAAAGTTTTGATGTTTTGTTTCTCTCGTATAATTATCCTATGGTGGTACTATGTATCTGTCATGAATTTATTTACTGGGGTGTCTCTCAAAAGGCTACCTGCCCCATTGTTAACATCAACTGACGGACCCAGTTCTGAAACCACCATCATCCATCATGTCCATGGATGGTGCATGCCAAGCTGGGTCGTACCGTGGCCTGAAAATGTCTTGAGAACGCAGCGCTCACTACGTAAAATCATAACTCAAGTGCTGATTAGCATTTCTTCTCTTTAATCTGCTATTCAGAGGTAAAATAAGTAGAAGTACCATTGATTTATCATTATTTTCGAGTGAGTATTAATAAGTGTATACTCACTCGAAAATGATGATAAATCAATGTTACTTCTACTTATTTTACCTTTGAATAGCAGATTAACAGGAAGAAATGCTAATCAGCACTCGAGTTACGATTTTACGTAGTAGGCGCTGCGTTCGCAAGACATTTTCAGGCCATGGTAAATATTTCATTTATAATAATAAGTTTATTATAAATTATTATAATTCATGGTAAATGGTCCATTTATTATATATTATATTATTTATTATTATATTATTATTATAATAGTATAATTATATATAATTATATAATATTATAATATTAATAATATAATTATAATTATTATATTATAAGAATATTATAATAATTATGTCTCCCCCAACTATGTTGGGGGGAGACATCTAGTGTTTGTGCTGTCTGTCTGTCTGGATGGATGGATGGATGTCTGTCCGTCCCCTTGCCTTGTCTTCAAGATATCTTGAGAACTACTCGATGGAATTTCACCAAACTTGGATGGAAGATTCATTGGGATAGCCCCCTCATTTGATTAGGTTTTGGTGTGTGTGCGTGCATTCATCCATGTCTGTTGTCCGTCCGTCCGTCCATCTATTTGTACATGTATATACAGGCCTTGTCTGCAAGATATCTTAACCCTTGTCCTGTCGACAACGTGTATGCACGTTCCTCGACTGTCAAGTTCCCAGTGTGGACTCCGGATATATACGTTCCGAGAAACCATCGGACGTTTGATTGGTTTTCGAAACAATTGAGGCCACGTGCGGAAAAATCAAACCAGGCACGGCTTACTCCAACTAAAACGTATTATTTCATTAATTATTTAACTTGAGTTCGGTGTTTATTACTAAAAAAGACGCTTAGTTATGTGAAGATTGTCTACAAATGTAAAACAGAGCGTCATTTATTCGGAAAAGTTTGTTGAAACGCGTGAAAACGCACCTTGTTTACAAGTTTGAAGGGCAACAAATCTGCTTCCATTTCCGCACAATCTTTTGTGTGTCAAGTTGTAGGAATGCATCGATTTTATTGGGTGAAAATGGTCATGTGTTTCGAATCCTTCCCATTCAACCTCAATAAACCCGCGAAAATGATGATCACCTGATGTAACCCGACTTCCTGATTGGTCAAACTGCTTCAACTGCTCATTAGCATAAAATATTCACGAGTTACGCATGCGCCCTGGCCGATTTCGACGGAGTCAGAATGGCGCTTGGTTTCCTGAGGGAAGCCACACTTCGCGTAAACAGAAGGATTTTTACCGATTTACTTGGAATATTCAATAAATATTCAATAATCGTTATGCTACGAGTAACCAGGAATACATACTGTGACATCTAGAAGAATTTAGACGAGTTATTAAGTGGAGATGAAGCAAAACAGACTGTCCATCAGTAGTACTCTGAACGTGATAGATTTCTAACTTGAGTTTTACGGTACACAATTTTTGCCGAATTACGATTCCTAAATATTTCTAAAGCTGTAAAATGACAAATATGTTCTGAATGTATGTTCAGGGTTTTAAAATGATGTATCGTGCATCAAATACTATCCATCATTTCAATATATTTATCAATTCCCATGACCAGACAGTCACCGTTTTTTGAGCCCATTTTGAACAGTTCAACTCTGCTTGACAGCATGGCACTGACACCTCGACCAGCGTACATGTATAAGTGGCCGACAGGACTAGGGTTAAGAACTACTGGATGGAATTTCACCAAACTTGGATGGAAGCTTCAGTGGGATAGCCCCCTTATTTGATTAGGTTTTGGGGTGTGTGCATGCATTCATCCGTGTCCGGTGTCTGTCCGTCTGTCCATCTACTTGTATATACAGGCCTTGTCTGCAAGATATCTTGAGAACTACTGGATGGAATTTCACCAAACTTGGATGGAAGCTTCATTGGGATAGCCCCCTTATTTGATCAGGTTTTAGTGTATGTGTGCATGCATTCATCCGTGTCGGGTGTCCGTCCGTCCGTTCATCTACTTGTACATGTATATACATGCCTTGTCTGCAAGATATCTGGAGAACTAGGTGACGGAAGTTCACCAAACTTGGATGGAAGCTTTATTGGGATAGCCTTCTCATCTGATTAGGTTTTGGTTTGTGGTTGCGTTCGTCCATGTTCGGTGTCCGTCCGTCTGTCCATGTACTTATATACAGGCCCTTTCTGCAAGATATCTGAAGAACTACTGGACAGAATTTCCCCAAACTTGGATGGAAGGTTCATTGGGATGGCACCCTCATTTGATTAGGTTTGGGTGTGTGTGTGTGCATTTATCCATGTCCATCGTCCGTCCGTCCTACTAATTGTTCATGTCTACATACCTTGTCTGCAATATATCTGGAGAACTACTCGACGGAATTTCACCAAATGTGGATGGAAGCTTCATTGAAATGGCCTTATGATATAATTAGGTTTGGGTGTGAGCTAGTGCTTGCGTGGGTCCATGCAAAATGTGCTTATCTGTCTGTCCAATTTTTGTTCACTCCATATCTTGGAAACTACTGAAGGCAGATGCATGAAATTTCTATATGGTACAGCATGTAAACTATAGGTGTGGCTCTTGTATGTTTTTCATCTTTCCTATAATGTGATCAGTTTCGAAATAGTTGATGCTTCACAATTACATGTATTTCACATTGGTTGGATGCTGTAGATGTCGACAATCCACTCATTGCTATATAAATCCTGACTCCTCACTGGGTTACTGCAACAATAAAAATCGCCTCTTTGTAATTAATATTTTTAGATGCGCAGCTTTGTTTAGGATACTTACACTGTAGTGCTACATTCATTTTATAGCACTTTCTCTTAAATTATGTGCTCACTCAAGGCAAGGTGGGAGGTTGGGGGAGACGTATGTTTTTGCTTAAAATAACAACCAGCATAGGCTTCATGCCGGAGCGGCAACTCAAGGGTCAAAGCGGAACCTCTAGTTGTATTTAAATTTTCAACACTCATTCAACAAAAACTGTCTTATTGTTTTAAACTTTATGATTTGTAAAATAACATACGAAACAAATATTCTAAAAACTTCTAATGAAGCAAGTTTTTCTTGTGCCCTATCCCAACTATGGAAGGCACTGCGCTGTCGGTATGTCACGTGGATTCGTCGTAACCACCTTCCTCCGACTTGACTGATTCAATAGTTTTTGTAGGTTACATGTACATGTATGTGTCGACTTTTGCTATCTAATATTTCTTCAATATTCTTCTACAAGTTACGCATAATTTCAAGAATACATTGTCGTCTGCTAATGTAAACAAATGATATAAGCTAAAAGCATACTGGTATAAGATATGGTACATGTACAAATAGGTTTGGGTATGAAACAGTGGGTACGAAAAGGAACAGAGTGGGTGCGAAAAGGTCTGGTTCAATTCGGTTTGGGTATGAAATGACATGTCTCCGAACTGGATTTACCGTTTTTGGTGAGGCAACAAAATATTTCACTTTCCCGCACTATACATAAAGCAAATTTATGCCACTATTTCAGCGCCAGAAGCGGTCAGTTCATACATGTACATGTACATTGTACGATAAAATTCTGAAATTTCTGTATGTGTTACTTGTATTTCTTGACACATACACGTACTATTTATGTTAGACGTCAAATAAGCTTGACTTGATTTTTACAGCAAAATTTGTCCATCTGGCTTATCTAAATTGGATGTGAAGAGTCAATGGCTCAGTCGAGCTGAAGATCGCTGTACTCGAGCACTGGTTGGTCAAACTGAGCTCTGACATACGCCCTCGCTCGCTGATCAATTTTTTAATGAATATCCAATGGTTAGTGCTTCTGATGTACCTTTATAGGTACCTGGATACCCATCCAAAAACAAGGCCTGTCAATGACGAACATGATCTCTCGGAGGCTCAGGATCACAACCCCCCCCCCAACGCCCGCTCGCCGGCCCGCCCACTCGCCAGCCGGCCTAGTAAACTAGCATGATACATGTAGAGAGAATAGTGTGAATGCATCACACAGGGCTACAAGTCTAACCACCCACACAGTTGATCAATATGGGCCATAGTGAGTCTCCACTTGATGTTACAGCTGTACTTGATCAAACAAAGACCTGTCTACAGGCCATCAGACCGGCCCTGCACACTACTACCATATCAATCAATAATACTATAAGCTGAACAGGCTAATCCAGATATCTCACACACTGGCTTCCAATATCTACAGTAGCCAGTAGCAGAATTCTGGAATACACTGCACAGGCAGACCTATGTATGTATCCTGCTTGTTGGTTGCTGAATCCATTGAAGTTCAGGGCATGAATTTACCATAAAACTTTACCAGACCATCGGGCTGGTATATTCTGTTATACAAAGGTGAAATTCTTTAATTATTGAACTGAAAGTTTACGTCATATATTCAAGATCTTCTTATAAATGATATTATAAATTCTTGTTTTACGACTTAACTAGAACTCTTTCCCTGGTATAAGCGGGTTTTGACGACTTGTAGAACACCATCATGTTTTGACGAGTGTTCGCCTAACCCATGAAGACCGATTTGGACGTGTCACAGAGTTCCCATGCCATGTGCCGGATTATTTTTGCAATTTTTGTGCTTACTTCGAGTAAAACCTAATTAAAACCAGTATACATTCTCAGAAAGCCAAATTTCAATAAATCTGACTATATCTATAGACTGTTGATATGTTTTGTAATTAAGGGTAGAATGAAATTGGGAGAGGAACAAAAATAATTGATGGAAAATGCATGAATTGACACCAAATGTGTTTGGTGTCCTCCAAGAGAAACGTTCGAAAAATAATAAAATCTGCTTCCAAATTCTTGAATATTTCACATAACAAAATATAAACAATCAGAGTACATGTAGGCCTATCTAACATAAACTTGTCAAATCCACGCATCTAAGTTTATTATAAACATTTTCTCAGGACCTGTTGATCTCCGTTTAAAATGTTTATATCCGCCATTCCTTCTCGGCCGGCCCATGCTTAGATGGGGTTCTACACAAGTCGTCAAAACCCGCTTATACCAGGGAAAGAGTTCTAGTTACATGTAAGTCGTAAAACAAGAATTTATAATATAATTTATAAGAAGATCTTGAATATATGACGTAAACTTTCAGTTCAAGTACATGTACATTGTACCACAGTTACACTTTGAAAGGTGAAATACAAGGAATTTTAATACTAGCTGTACTAAACCCCATGTTTAATAATTTGTATACACCCATGGTCATGATTTCCATCTATCCTGTATATATCTGGGACAGTTTTCTGTCAATTCCAATGTTTTTATGTGTCATGTACCAAAGTGAAGGTCAGAGGTCACTGACCTATAAATCAGGATATCATCGAACCATTTGTTTTGGGTTTTATGACGGTTTTCTGTCCACAGTTGCAATATTTTTATGAGTAGATAGACTACATTTAGGTGGAAACGATGTGTCACATTCCAAAATTGAGGTGGAGGTCAGAGGTTAAAGGTCACTATGGCGTAAAAAGGAAATCATTGAAAATAGCTCATTTTTTGGGAGTGGGTACATTTGGGGGAAAAAAGATGTGTCGCATACCAAAATTGAGGTCACTGTGACCTCAAAATCAGGAAATCATTGAAAATGGCAATTTTTGTGTTGCAAGATATATTAAGGGAGATGATGTGTTGTGCTAGCATATTGAAGCCAATTAAAGCTATGGGTAGGAAAACCTGAGAAAAAACTTGAAGAGGTCACTTTATGACCAGTGGAAAAATGAAGTAAGTTTACTTTTAAATAATATGATGTGTATAATCGTGTATGTTCCTGAAAGATTCCAGGATGGTAAATTTATTTGAAGCAGATCCTTGAGAATTGGGTCCAAAGGACTGGTTCAACAGTAATACATGCATAAATCTGACTCCTGCTGTGCTCGGCCATACCAGCTGTCTGATACAGAGCTGTTGCCCCCTCTATCTCTCTCTCTGTTTCACATACACACACAGTTCCAATAAATTTAATAATGTCCCCGTCTAAAATTTCTTTCTCAGCTGTGGTGTGTTTGCATGTTCTAGCACATTTTGAGTTTTCTTCATTCAATCACAATCACCCTATTCAATTACAGTTCAATCACCCTAGGCTATTGGAATGATCATCTGAATGCATCATGGTACGATCATACATGTACGTACATGGAGATATTTCTGAATGTACACGTAAGCTCGGAAAGATAAAGATGATTGGAATTAATCACCTCCGATTTTGTGGAGAAAATTTAATCCATTGTTCTTATACTTGTAATTTTGATCACCCTCTCTATATAATCATTAAAAAAACTGAGATATAAATTATGAATTATTTACAAGATTTTTTTCCAACTTCCTGCGGTCCTGTCTCGCTTGATCATGTTGATATGATGTATTACATGATGAAAAATGAAAAATGTATAGATTGAAATCGTATTTCAGCCCTCGCAGTTGGCATCGACGTTCGGCATTGCCGACGCAAAAAGCTGAAGCAAATGGGGTTTGCCTTGGTCATTTTTAAATTGGGGCCGAATGGGGGATAATGTAATTTTACAATATTTTCTGCCATTGCCAAGGCAGATTTCTGAATTGTGGGGGCTGTATTTAAATCTGTTTCGGGACTCATTTCCTACATATGTCCATCCATAGTTAAGAGGTTGCATGTACATGTATCATCATTGTCTGTCTGTCCGTCCATTCGTCTTGGCTTGTCCATGCTTTATCTCCAGTTGCAGATATGGTAATCCCCGAGCCTCTAATAATTAAAACCCCCTACATGTATCAATAAATTCAATCGCTCCCAAATTTGGGGACAAAATTCAATCGACTGTTCTAATAAATTTTATCATCCTCTAAAATCATTGAAATAATGAAGAGTTAGCCAAAGTCCTTGTTTGAAAATAGCTTTGTCGTTATTTGAAAAAACTATTTTTGCAAAATGGCTAATATCACTCAAATGGTGTTGAACATGCCAAAACATTGTCAGTTTGTGTTCTTTGAGTGTTTTACACAAACTACTGTGCCTTTTGCCCCCTTTAATCTATGAGTTTTCTAAAATAAAGTCATTTGATTTTGTGGAAAAATGGTCATTTGATTTTATAGTCGTGTCCTTTTTAAGGACGCTGTGAGACCCTGTATAAACTCTGGAATTATACATGTGTCTGCATTATTTTACTTTGCATTTATTATTAAGTTACTGTTCTTAATGCATTTCATCAGCCCCAAGTTTATAGTGCAAAATTTCACTAGAAATTGAATCATAAGAGGGAATGTATGTACCATATCTGTCCAAGGATAAAAGGAGAAACCCTATTTACATTGAGGTCAATAGGTCAAGAAAATCTGCAAAAAAATTGCAAAATTTCAGTTCCAGGTTAATTTGGATTGGTATTAATCTTTGGGTATATACATGTATGAATTGAAATGGGTCAAAGAAGAACTAGGAAAATATCCTGTTACAAATTATTAATTGGTTCAAAGATTGGTATACCTTGCCCCACAGGGCAAAGAAGAATGAAAAATGTTGTTGTTTCTGTCATAAATAGGAGAAAGTGCCTCATGACAAACAATGGGAGACTATTGATTTTACGATTTGTCTGTCCATCTATTCGTCTGTGAACTTTATACATGTACAATGCAGGCCTGTTCCAAATATGAGACTGGAAGTAAATTTTGGGTATGCCTGACCCATGAAACATAGAAGAACCCTATTAATTATGAGGTCATAAGGTCAGTACAAGGTCACCTTAGCCACAAATCTGAGGAAAAAAAAGAGAAGAAATATTCTAATTTCTTTACTGCATCACAAAAAATAACTTTTTCTTTCTCTGAACATTTTAATTACATTGTGTGTACATTTTTATTGAATTTGAAAACTAATATAATATTTGTTTTCCTTTCGTTGTAGATCCATCAACAATGGATTATATGACACAATTGTCTTGACACCAGAGAAAGTCGGGCATAGTGACCTACGACTGCAGCTGAGGGGGACCCCATCCAGCATGTCCATCTAAAACAAGTGGTGCATGTGATATTAACAACAAACGCTGTTGTAGCAGAAAGACCCCTTTGTTTATCTAGAACAGTATACAATTGTCATGTAGTATCAGTCTGTGTTTCAAAGACCTGCTGCATATTCCATCAACAAGAACACATGGACACCTGCCATTTTCACAGTTTGGCTTCTCTGTGAAATTCAGCTATTCTTTGAGTTCATGTAGCTGAGACACCGCAGGAAGCCAACAGCAACTCTATTGTTCCATGATAAAAATCAATAATGATTGTGGGTAGAGCTAACTGTTCTAATTTAGGATTTCTGGGGGTTAATACTAGCTGGTGTGGTGGTCCAAGGCAATAGCCATATGCTGGTCATAGTTGTGAAGGAGACATTATCACACACTCCCAACATGATGGGCAGAGAGCTGCAGCTTAGGCTCCTGCATATTGGAGTCTAAAGGATTGTTTTGAAATTGTGTCATGACCGACCTGTGTATGGTGTTATTTAGCATATTCGGTCACTAAAGGAAATTCTACAGGAAGTGACCAGCCTTCACTACTTTCCCTGTTGTCGTCACCACGCATTGATGAGGACACCGTTACCGTAGCAACTGTTTCTCGCACATAGCTCCATTGATCCCTTTCCAACCCTCTCAAGGATATATGCGCTATTACTGCACCAAGGCTTCCAAAACAGTCTAGCAGATCAATTCGTGGAGTGCATCGTCATTCGCAGGTTTATTATAGGGCTTGTTTGTGTACGATTTGTTGTGGAGTATAGAGCTGAATTCGCCAAATGCAATCGGGTCTTTCTGAAAAGCTCTTTAAAATGCTGTGACCAGTTATTACGTTACTGCATCTACATTCCCTGGCACACTCTGCCATATTTCATCTAGTCACGGATCAGTTTGGTGAAGTCCCTCTGCTGGCGTTGCGTTTCACATTGTTACATGCAGCTGACATATGGTGTCGAATATCTCTGTTTTGGATAAGATTTTACAACTGCAACCTGTGCAGGATATATTTCGCTTCCAATTTGAGAGTTATTTGACTCCTTCGTCCTGAAATTGTCTAAATTTGAGAAGATTTTAGGTCGGGTGAAGTCATACGTGCATCTGTGCGCATGTCGATTTTGTGCGGTCATGTTGCCACAATACGGGTGGATGTAAAAGCATGACTGAGAATTCGGATACGGAAAGCACAGTCCTCATGTCTGCCACCGCCAAAAAGGAGAAAAAGAAGCCAGACTGGAGTCGATTTGGTTTGAACCCAGAACAACAGGATGTAGGGAGTTACCAGGGAGAGGTTGGGGCCGAGACGCCCCTCGATGGGGGATACCATCACTCAGATCAGGGCAAGGACAATGAGCTCTTCAGGGAAGATCAGGTAAACCCATCTAATTATCATTATTTTAATGTTCTATTTCTATATTATAACATCACAAGTACCAATTGATTATGATATCAGTGTCACAAGTTATTAATTGCTCTTGTGGAATTTATTTAGCGTTCCAATAGATTATCCTGTTAAACGCGGTGAAATCACCGATGTCCCATGCATGCTGCATAATATGCGATATGTAGGCCTACATGTATAACATTGTGTGATGCATTAAATTTAATGAAAGATTGTGTTTCCATTGTTTAATGTTGTTTCGTCTATATGCAATTACATATATGTCCAGGCTCCTATGTACTTTTGCCATTGATAGTCCTTGCGTCATAATTTACATGTAGCCTACATGTACATGTA
Organism: Hanleya hanleyi; assembly: GCA_036873755.1. Taxonomy (NCBI): domain Eukaryota; kingdom Metazoa; phylum Mollusca; class Polyplacophora; order Lepidopleurida; family Hanleyidae; genus Hanleya; species Hanleya hanleyi. The sequence continues at coordinate 29,126 of JAVTVY010011524.1, forward strand.
TTATTATATGTTATATGGGAGCGAGAGAGAAATTTCACCATTTCCAATGTTGAAATCTTACAACCCCCCACAAACACTTTCTGGAACTTTTAGAATGGTATATGTGTGGTATGATACTTTAACTCCCCAGGGCTCGACGTTAGATCTACATGTATAGATCCCCTGTCCTGTCGGGCAGGTGGGTGTGCAAATTTACTTGTCAAAGGTTTAGGGAGCTTCTCGACTTTGGGGCACACTGTGAACGGCATGATAGCGTGACGAGAAGAGCGGCATGCTATGCCGGTCTGACGAGTGTACATGTAGCAACGGGCTGCCATACCGTCCGGATCGGCCCCGAGTTCCTCTATCAGAACGGCATATAAAGAATGGCATATGAAGAACGGCATACGTGTTTCAAAAGTCTCAATGTCGGGTCAGGCGATACTCGATCCTTCCGTAGCGCTTCTGATAAAACTACGCGAACGAGAGGCCTTTGGGTCGGTCTAATATAATTTGTTACTCGATCACGTTTAGGCTGACCATTTCGCGCAAAGACTCACGAAATACAATTCACAAAATATATCTAAGTTGTATTGTCATCTTTTGTTCGGGCTAGTTTTTGTACTTTTTCAACGGGAGGTCTTACGCCAAATCTTTGTCAAGGTATTTTTCATGCACAAATTGACAATACTCCTACTTGCCCAACTTTGACAGCAAAAATTGTTTGGCTTCCATTTTGCGACTGGCCGCACATACATATTTAAATTTTATTCGTTAATGAAATGTATGTATTAGCAATTATCTGGTAGCCAGAACCCCACAATCGCGCAGCTCTTTTTATTTGGCCTAATGTCATCAAGAACAGTAATGTATACATGTTGTCCATGTACACGTGGTTTCTCCCGGATGCCCCTAGAATAAAATAACAAATTTATCGGATTACATGATCAACACATACTGTATTGTATCAATATTATTGTATTATAATAAAATATTATTGTAATATTTACTTTTATCAATCAATATTGTTATTGTACATGTACGTTTACACATGTTTGGCCGTAGGCCTACATATCACTGACCTGTTACAATGTACATGTAACTTCAAGGAATCCAGACCTATGTGACAGATGCTACCGTATATGCACCATCTGTCGCATTACTTCCACAACATGCTATGTTACATGTATTACTGCATTAAATTGTTGTTCCGTTATTAAACCAGGACACTTTATCATGTTTATGACATTTTGGTTGTCCCGTCATTCTTCCAGCATGCTTGTGAGAAGTGGAAGGCTGAATATATTCGGACTGTAACAGTATGAAATATAAATACGAAGTTCGACAATTATATAGGGACCTACAATGTAGCTACATGTATACATGTAATTACAGTGATTACGTGTGATTAATTTGAACATACTTAATTGGCCGCTCGTACATGTTTTAATTTCTCTCTCAATCAGGCTGCTCAAAATAAATGCTTAATAATTACCTACAAAGCCATTTTAGTTGGCGATATTGTTTTGGGGCCTTTTTCATGAAATGTACAAATTATATTTCATTCATTTTACATTTTAGGCCATCCTTAAAAATAAGTTTGTTGCGCGTAACCCGACCGACTGTCCAAAAATCCGCCGACTGGAAACTTTTTTCGCCGATTTTCCGACCGGTCATCTTTTTATTTTATTTTGCTATGTCAGAATTATCTCCCCTATCTCCTCGCTCGTGTAAACGTATGTAAAACGTTCGCCTAGCAAAAGCAAGCAGGATTTCACTCTCCAGTAGTCGCGATGTGAGCTTATGTCGCACGTTTGGAAGGCATATCCTCCATGGCCCAGTCCGTAGGGGAATGCAGTTTTCGTCGACCACGTGTATATGGCGGGAAGTTCCCCCTTCTGTTTTGTGTTTGGGTTTGGACGAGAGGACAATAAACACATCGAGAGGCAACAGCAACACAGGATGGGAAAAATATTTCAAAACGGTTGGTTATTAAAACCTGCCATAAAGAGCTCTGTCGCAAATCGACTTGGAACGTAGACATGTTTAGGACTGTCACCATGCACCACGTGGGTCCGTACACCGACAGATTCTGAGACTGACGATGTTACAACAACAACGATGTTTGGATTTCTACTTTTATCCGAGAAGACTTCAGTGTGCCTAAATGCAGAAAATCTATACTGCTTTGTTGTTTAACGGAAACTTTATAACCCTCTATCATGTCTATGTCGATGAAGCCATGGATATAGTGTCGGTGGCTTCAGCGGTCTTGACAAATTAGATGGTGCCGTCAGCTTAATTTTGACGTTCCGATGTCGGCATCAAATACGCTTGTCAGAATTCCACCTCGGACTAAATTCCACGAAAAGACACAGGTTAGAAACTTAGTAGTTATTTGCGCTGAAAACTTACCTCACTTCCACTCTTTGCATTTCTTGTCTACAGGAAATATCACAGTAAGAATTTAAATGACACAGTTATCTCCCCTGCTAGTCACCTGATTGCATAGCTACCCACAATTCTACTTCCTTCTTGTTCTACTGCTTCGTAGGGCTGGAAGTAAACATTGTCAACTCCGTGAAAAAGTGCCTTTTCTAGCGAAACTACTCACAGTTGGATTACCTCAGACGTCTGATTTTCTGCAAGAAGTCCTTTGGGAAGTATTCTCTAAGTTATCAGCGTAATAATGGCTCAAAATATGTCTCAAATGTCATGCATGTCTTGTGGAGGTGACAAGCCTAGTTATGACCTTCACTCATTGTGTCCGCCATGCCGCCAGGGTAGAATCTGTACATGGGACACGGCCTGTGAAGAATGTATTGTGTGGGCTCCCGGCATATTCCAGGTGTATCTGGCCGGTTCTCTGGCAGCTAACGAAGGAAATGGTGTTGTTATGCCTACCAATCTCGCCAACGAGACATATGTAGCACAGTCTCCTCGTACTAGTGTAGGCGAGGAGTCTAGGGGGTTTGTTAGTTCAGTGGCTGGGTCTACATTAGTCAGCCTTTTGGATGTAAATAAAGATAAACAAACGCCCCCCCCCGCTCACGATGCTTCCATTTCAGGCCAGGCGAAGGGTCAATCAGGTAAGGGATCGACCCGGTTGGTACAAGTGGAAGGAGTCATCGAAGATATGGAATCTGGTACAACGACGACTGTGGATGTGGAGATTCCTATTGAGCGGACGCCTGAATGTGACGATGAAGGGAAATCGGTGACGGACCCAGGCTTAGCGTGGGAAAGCCAGGGGACTCCGATCGCTCCGATCGGAGTCGACTTATGATTACGAAAACTTGGGCAGCACCAGTGAGGAGCCTTACGTTAAGTTTTCATTTGGGTCCGGGGTTGGGAAAATACCTTCCTCGACGCTGTCGAGGCCTGGACTTCCCGGTCGCTCAGTTACGCCTTTAACTGTTGCTTCCGGTTTGTCTGAATTTTCCCAACCTGCTTCCGGTTCCTCTGGTGGCCTTCCTCGTCCCCCTGCCGAGACGTTTGTATCTACGAGCCTTCTGGGCCACCAGAGATTAAGGTTCCCGCAACAACGGCAGTATGGTATGTATTCAGGTACCCATAATATGTCAAATTTTTTGCCTGTGTCTGAGTTGCGTTATCAAGAACCCTCAATCAGACCAGTTCAAATTATGCGGCATCCGGTTGATGGTCTACCTTCGCCCTTGCGTGGCTTAGGTCAGATATCTGCTTCCGGTGGTGTTCGAGGTACGGGACCGGGAATTTATCGTATGATGCGTCCTCCTATACGTGCTTCCGGTTTACGACCTCGTATGCCTGTTCACCGACCTTTACAGTGGCCGTGCTCACGTCCAGCTGGAGGGTCCTTGAGTGTGAACACACCTCGTCAGGCCTTGCTTCCGGTCCACTCTCAAGTGACTGATCCCACATTGGCTGCCATACTGCGCGGTATGGAACAGCAACGTGAGGAAATGAAGGAATTGAGAGAGATGATGACCAGTCAATTCCGGAGTAGTACGCCACTGCTTCCGGTTGCGACTGAACAGTCTAGGAAACCGGAAGCTAATTTGTCGAGGTCTATCCCTTCCAATACTCCCTCCTGGCAGGAAGCCCCGGAAGCTATGGAAGTGGATAGGGACCAGTACGGTAGATCTGAATTGAATGAACCTACCAATACTGATCCGGATGCTAGGAAATATTATGAACTTATTTCCGGCATCTATGACTTGATTCCTGATATGCAGCTTCCGGTCCCACATGCGGGGGATATTGAAACTGAATCAGGAGAGTCAAACCGGGTTACGAGGTCGGCTACCACGCTTCCGGCCTCAACTGCTATTCATTCTATCTGCCATTTATTCCATAGAACGTTAGCAGAACCCACTACGCAGGAGGAACGTGCTATAAGGTTGAGACCAAAAGCTCGCTTCCGCCCTGCAGGATCTTCTGGTCCGTTCCCAGTACAGAAGCCAAACACACGAAGTTACGGCGTACATAACTCACCGTTTAGCTTCTGGTCTGCAGAGGTGAACGGCGACTTTCAGTATTTATGCTCTAGCAATACTAAAGTGCCTAGTAATCCGGATGTTCCTTGCACGAACAAACAGGCCGCAGTACTTGAGGAAACTGCTCGACAAGGAGTGGCGATTACGAATCACCTTGACTGGTTTCTTAAAGCCATAAAGGATGGTTTATTTTCGCTGTCGGGCGCGGAGAGTCAAGAACAGTTACAGGAGGGTATAAACCTCGTTCTTGACTACCAGAAGATTGCTTCCGGTGCTGTAGAAGATTTACTGGTACACAATGCCTATCTATCTTCTATGCTAGTGTATTTAAGGAGAAAGGCCTTCATTCCTTTTATGCATAGTTACACACCGGAAGCTGTAAAGAGGAGTCTACTAGAGACATCTACGGCTCCTTCTTTACTGTTTGGTGATGCTGTTGCCGAAGTTCGACCTGAAATGGATCGTATAGAGCATGACAGGTCAGTTGCTTCCGGTGCTTCGTCTAAAAGACCTATGGCTTCCGGGTCGGGTCCAAAGGCGAAGAAGGCTAAGAAGAACCCGCCTAGTTCCAAGGCTAATAAGGGTGCTTCCGGCCAACAGCATAACCAAGCGCCTACTTCTTTAGAGCCAAGAGTATCGACCTATGGCCATAAGAAGCAGGGTAAGGGGAAATCTAAGCAGTCAAAGAAGGATTCATGATGTCTCGGGCCGTACCGGGTGGCTTCCGGTATGGCGGGAACACCGAGACATAACGTTTCCAGTTCCCCAGCAACTAGACCTTCCGGTAGGGGGAAGGCTGCAGTTGTTTTGGAGGAACTGGATAAGGATCGGGACGGAAGCGTGGGTCATTCGAACGATCAGATACGGCTATCGCCTATTGTTCGACACGCTTCCTCCCTTGACTGCTCATCCCCTTCCGTCTCGTATACCATTACGAACGGGTCATCTATCAGCGATACAGTCCTCTGTGGACAAGCTGATAGAGAAGGCAGCTGTAATAGAGCTTCCGGTTTGGGACACGTCACCCGGGTTCTATTCGCCGGTCTTTCTGGTCCCCAAGAAAGACACGTCCGAGATGCGCATGGTTATAAACCTAAGCGCCTCAACAAGGACTACCTCACTCCACCGCCACACTTCCGCATGGAGTCCTTCCGGTCTATCCGGACAATACTCAAGCAAGGGGAATGGCTGACTTCTCTAGATTTAAGGGATGCATACCTGCATATCCCGATACATCTGGAGGACAGGAAGTACTTGAGATTCATGGTCGGCAAACGACGCTTCCAAATTCAAGTGCTTCCGTTCGGCCTGTCCACTTCCCCTTGGGTGTTCACACGAGTGTTTACACCAGTGGCACAATTCCTGCACAGTCTAGGTATAAAGTACCACTTTTATATCGACGACTCCCTGCTAAGGAATGCCTGCAAGGAGCAGTTAATCCTAGACACCCAGTTTGTCTTAAGGATGTTGACTTCTCTGGGATACATCCCACACGAAGAGAAATCAGAGCTGATTCCTTCACAAAGGCGCAAATTTCTGGGGGTGGAATACGATACGCTACGAGCTCTCGCCAAACCCCCAGAAGATCGATGGCTAAAGATAACGACGAAGATACCTCAGTTCCTCAAGTTATCTCAGGCCAGGGCTTTACACTTTGCTGCGATAATCGGCCTCTTGACGTCAACACAGGACGTAACACCAAGAGGGCGGTTGCAGCTTCGTCCCTTAATGATTTACTTCAATCATCAATGGGTCGAAAGGCAGTTGAATCCGTGGATACCTGTAACACCACTAGTCAAACAATGCCTCCAATGGTGGCTGGATCCACTCAACGTTATGCCAGGTGTGTCCCTACTTCCGTTTCGTCCGTCACATCACCTGTTCACGGACGCATCTATGGAAGGATGGGGAGCCCACCTCGAGTCCAAGTCGACATCCGGGTTATGGACAATCGAGGAACGCTCGTACCATATAAACGTGTTGGAGTTTATGGCAGTGACACATGCCATCCGCACGTGGGTGAGCGTATTGACCGACAAGAACCTGCTAGTTGCGACGGACAACACTACAGTCGTGTCCTATATCAACAAGCAGGGGGGGACGAGATCTCCGCTATTACAAAGCCAAGCGGAAATCCTTTTCGGTCTGTGTTGGGACAACAACATATCGGTGTTGGCCAGGCACATCCCGGGGGTACTGAACGTCTTAGCGGATTCGCTTTCACGACGGAATCAGATAATTCCCACGGAGTGGCAACTTCACCCAGACATACTAAAACAAATAGCTCATGTCTGGGAGATGCCACACATAGATCTGTTCGCCACTCGGCGCAACAATCTACTGCCCCTGTTCATGTCGCCGGTTCCGGATCCGGCGGCATATGCAGTGGACGCACTATCGCAGGACTGGTCAAGGATGGTAGCATATGCGTTCCCTCCTCCAGCTATCCTAGCGAAGGTACTTCAGAAGATCCGCGAACACATGTGTGTCGTTTACCTGATTGTTCCGTGGTGGCCAGCAAGGCCGTGGTTCCCGGAACTATTGGATCTTCTGGTAGATGTACCAAGACAGCTTCCGGTATGGCACAATCTACTGCGCCAGCCCGGAACGTCGACATTCCACAGCCAACCAGGACTGTTCCACTACCACGTGTGCAAGTGCTCAAGCAGCACTTCGCTCAGGCGGGATTTTCAGCGGAGGTTGGGCGCCGAATGGCACAATCTATTCGACCGTCCTCTTCCGCTGTATACAACTCAAAGTGGGCAATCTTCGATCTTTGGTGTGGAGAGAGGGATATTAATCCATCCTGCGCAACTATCCCTGAGATAGCAGAGTTTCTATTGTACCTGTTCAGGGATAGGGGCCTGGTGCCTGCTACGGTAGAAGGTTATAGAGCGGCCATTGCTCAACCTATTCTACTGGGTACTGGGATTAATCCCTCGACTGATCCAAACTTATCGGCACTAATCAAGTCATACAAGATAACTGGTCAGTCGGCTGTTCCGAAATTACCTAAGTGGGACTTAGCCTTAGTACTTCGGCAATTGGGAGAGCCACCTTTCGAGCCAATAGAAGCTATTGAGCTAAAATATTTATCATACAAAACTTCGTTTTTGTTGGCTCTTGCTTCAGCAGCTAGGGTGTCAGAGCTGCATGCGCTCGATAAAAGGAACATCAGACACTCTAGGAACTGGAGCAAGGTAGTTCTCACAACGGTTCCTGAGTTTGTGGCCAAGAATCAAGCCCTCTACGATTCCATATCTCGAGAGTTCACAATTCCAGCCTTATCTGATTTCCTTTCGTCCGGTCTTGAATCAGACATGTTAATGTGTCCGGTTCGGGCTCTTGCGTGTTACCTGAATCGTACAGAGGAGATCAGAGCGGGAAGGAGGCGTTTGTTTATCCCTTTCGATCCCAAAGCCAAACAAGAAATAAGTAAAAACACTATCTCGAGTTGGCTCAAAAATACGATTCGGCTAGCGTACTCCACGGCTACTGATAGGCAAGCCGCGCTTGTAAACGTTTCGGGTCACGAGATCAGGGCATTAGCGGCATCATGGCCTCTATGGACCAACAGATCGGTGACAGACATTATGAGGGCGTGCTACTGGAGGTCAAACACGACATTTGCCTCCTACTATCTCCGGGACATGACGTTGGCATGTAACGACCTCTATTCTATCGGCCCACTTGTGACCGCACAGCGGGTGTCAGGGGGACCGAGGCCAGCAATATAGCTACAAAAGTCCGGGCGTACAGTTGTAACCCTGCTTGCGGGTGAGTGCATTTTTTCTCTCGGCCCCTTTCGAAAAAAAGGGGGGGGCGTATATTGCATCTCAGCCTTGAAGTCAGAGTAGCAACAGAGGTTCCCTGTGTACCATAGGCATACAGGTTATTACTGTTGTATGATTTCATGGATCCTCTGTGAGGTAGAAGATCTATGATTTCTACTTTGAACTAGTCACTTTGTATGGCATTTATCACTACCACGGATTGTATCAGTTTGCCCACCTACCTTACGGTGGCATTCTATGCAAAGAGTGGAAGTGAGGTAAGTTTTCAGCGCAAATAACAAAAAAATTTTACAAGTAAATTTTCTGTTATTAAGCTAAAACTTACCTCACTTCCAGTGATGCCCACCCAACCTCCCCGCTATGATACATCCAGACCATGTATCGCAGTGGAACAAGAAGGAAGTAGAATTGTGGGTAGCTATGCAATCAGGTGACTAGCAGGGGAGATAACTGTGTCATTTAAATTCTTACTGTGATATTTCCTGTAGACAAGAAATGCAAAGAGTGGAAGTGAGGTAAGTTTTAGCTTAATAACAGAAAATTTACTTGTAAAATTTTTTTTTTGCCTCATTGTTGTCAGTAAATTAAATTACGATGTATTTCTAATCTGAATAAAGGAAGTACCTAAGTATTCAATAAAAGCACACCATAAATTTGCGACGAGGAAGGGCAGTAATGATGTTAATGATTAATTTGAGGTAATTTTCTCAACTCCAAATGGTATAATGAACAACCTTCTGTATAACACTGAGAGGATTTTTTTCTTTCCTGTCACAATTTTGGCAAAAGTTTGTCTGGTAGTGGTATATTTTTTATTTTTTTTGACCAGCTAGTCACTAGTCATTGTCAAGAATGTGTTCAAGGATGTCGATGTCTTCTAAGAAATAAAACAGGTACACAAGCCTGAATTTAAGAATATCTTGCTTTATACCTTGAAGATAACTAGTTTTCTATACTGAAATAATTTTGCTGCCAGACAAAAAGAATATTTCAAATGACCTGCTTAGTATCTGAACTAAATCACACTAACCTCTTCCAGCCTCCCCAAAAGGAAAACCTGATCTAAAAAAAAAAAAAAAAATTACCTACCTACCGACCCAACTTCCTGAGGTAGGGTCGGGTTACAGCCAACAAACATATTTTTAAGGATGGCCTTACAGCCAGAGATTTGCTGGAAATGTCAGATGATTACAAATTTTATAGTTTTTACCCCTCAGTCCTATTGGGCTAAGGGGTATTGTTGTCACCCTGTCTATTCGTCCGTTTGTCCGTCCGTCCGTCTTCTTTCCCCCGGGCTCCCATATCTTGAGAACTACTGAAGCCAGGTCGACGAAACTTATGTCCAATATAGAATTTAGTCTGTAGGTCTGCCTTTTTTTTGTTTCGTTGGTGAGGCCCTCATCTGTCTGTCTGTCCGTCCACTTTTCTGTCCATCTGTATCCTGGTTTTGTTCCAACATTATGTATTATGGGCCTTCTTGTGGTAAGTTTCTAAAATCTAGTGGTGGTCAAATCATTTACATTTATACATGTAATTTTCCTGTATTCAGAAAATGTTTTCTACAATGTACCTGATCTCATAAACCTACATACATGAATTACGTCGACCAAAACAATTCTGCAGGTGGACAGGGGAGATAACCATGTAGAGAATTGAGTACATAATGTACTGGAAAATGTACATGTAGTGCAAGTTTAAATCTACAATTTAAATCCCCACAACTGTTCCTGCTTGTGAATTACCATTTACTAATACTCAGTTGGCTATAATTTTGCTTCAGTTGTAATTTGTGATACATGTTGTATTTCCACATCTTGGGAACACTTATAAATACATGTAATAGTTTGGTATCCATTTGGGCCACTATCAGCAGCAAACGTTATCTACGTTTATAGTAGGCTTTCTTTTTGAATGATAACCTGAATAAAGCCAGTGTTTATTTGCTATATCTTCTGAATAAATGTGTGAAACTTCATGATATACATACATGTATTAATGTGTCTATGCCCCCGATAAATGATAGCTATATGTATTCTATGAAAATGATGAACAATATGAGGACAATAAACCATTCTCTTTGGGATTTACACAAAAGCCCCAGTGAACGGAAAACTATCGCTAGTGCGGTCTCGAAGCACATTTCGGAAAGATAATACGTGATGCATATTCATGAGGCTATTCAGGCTGCGTTTGAACAATAATGGTACATGAAGCCTGTCCGACCAAGGCAAGTTCAGAGCGTGAGCGTAGAAATTGGTTTGGTGAACGAAGATGACAAAACCAGCATTCAGACATGTCGGAGAGCTGTGGTGAATGGGGTGTGATGTTGTAAGGCCATCCACACTTGATTCCTTGTTTCTTGTGAATCGCCCACATGTCAATTCCGTTTCCACACATTTTTTCTTCTTCACTATTTTCAATTATTTTCTGTACATGTACATGTACCTTCAGCAAAATTTCTCACTTTAAACATACTGAAATCAAAAAATGATAAGCCAACTTTATTTCGCTCAATAGAATGGCAAAGATTGGATCTGAAATGTGCCAAATCATAATACACGCATAAATACATTCAGTCTCTTGTTTTTAGGGGGAGAGTTGTCGATTGCTGTCCTGTAAAATAAACATGAGGGCGAGACTCACAAAACCCCTCGGCTTCCCCCAAGCAATTGAGAAATATGCTGAGAATGTGCAACATATTATGGCTATACTAATCATCCAGAATTGTCCTTTTTAGAAAATATCAATTCTGCAGATACATGTATAACAGCTACATTCAACAATATTTATCAAGAAAATCATACCTACATGTAATACACAAAAATGGTCATAACTCTGTAAAACACAGGAAGGAAGCAATTTCAGAGATTGCCCCTTCCGCTTTAATCCGACACTGCCCCGCCATTGTTCTGTTCTGCATTGGTGGGTGGAGGCCTTCATGATTATGAAAATTCGATTTCAGTCAATTTTTTGCCATGCCTCGCATAATACATATTCAAAGTATCGACCGACAAGTGCTAATACAATGTTTTGATACAAGATGGCCTTCACAGAGAAACTTCACACTGCACAACTACAGGGCACTGACCACATATCCTGAAAATTTCATAATTGTCCATACAATATTAACCGAGATCCAGCCCAGACAAGTCCCAATTCACAACGATTTGAAAAATTGGGCCATAACTCTTGAAACTTCATGCTGCACAACTACAGGGCACTGACCACATATGCTGCAAATTTCATAATTGTCCCTACAATATTAACTGAGATCCAGCCCGGACAAGTCCCAATTCACGGAGATTTCAGGAACAAAGGGCCATAACTCTTCAAAATATAAGCAAAACGGAGAGAAACTTTATGCTGCACAACTGTGGGGCACTGACCACATATCATGCAAATTTCATACTTGTCCGTACAATATTAACCAAGATACAGCCCGGACAAGTCCCATTCACAGATTTCAGAAAAAGGGCCATAACTCTTGAAAATTATACCGGAACTCGGAAAAAACTTCATGCTGCACAACTACGAGGTACTGGCCACATTGCATGCAAGTTTCAATCCTGTCCATCAAATATTAACCGAGATATTGCGCGGACAAGAAACTCTGACGGACAGACGCCCCGACAGACGGATGGACAGACGGACGGACAGACGGACGGACGGACAAAGCGATCGCTATATGCCCCCCCTCTAATTAGAGGGTGGGCATAATAAGGGCCGAGACAAATACTTTTTTGTAGGCTTGTAGAAGACAAGTAGATAAAAAAATTTGGTAGCTGTCAGGCCCTAATCTAGAAATGAAAGGCAGGGGTTGGTAATCCGGTTGAGGGGCAATCAAAGTTGCGAAGCCTCGCTCGCCATGAGAGCCTGCGGGGGGGGGGAGACCCCCCCCTTCCCCCTCGCAGCTCGCGGATTTTTTTTGTGAATGAACTGATAAATGATGCTCTCTGAAAGCATTTTGAAACTCTTTTCTGAAGTTTCAGCAATAAATAAAACCCCATACACAGATAAAATGGAAGAATATTCAGTATCCTGATTGATATACACACAATTATCAATACCTCATTTTACTTCTGGTTATCCAAATCTCTTTAAAACCTGGAAATTTGTATAGTTTGTTCTGGTACAAGTTTCACCATGCCTTTTGTATAATTGCTGTCTGTATTTTCAGAGTTTTTTATGTGTAGTATTTTTTTACAAATTGTTTGCATTTTCAAATTATTGGTCAAAATGAAGTTAGTAAATAAAAATTATAGAAGCCAGTGAAATGAAATTAATTTAATGCTCAATCTTATTTCAATTGTAGGTCTATTTCAGTATTTGCCTGTGAAAGTAATATTACGTCTATTCAAAATGTTATATTGTCTTGCAGAATTTGTGTTCCAAAGATATGCCATTATTTCTTAATTTAGATCAAAGGATATCAATGAATAAACACTTGATTTCGTCAACGGAGGTACTTTGATAGGCACATGCAACTGTGTACGCGTTGTACGTACGCTTGGTGTTGGAGTTTGTGAAGCCCGCCAGTGTCATCTGCCTCAGTGGGACTAGCCGCTTCCGCTTCCGATTTGCCGGCAAAACAAAGATGTTAGCATCATCGTACAGGCACCGGACTTGTCAAGAGCCCGCTGTTTGTCCCTTTCATATCACGTGGAGTTTGGCATTGTAATTCTTTTGCAACGAGCTGAGCGGCTGCTTGAACAGTGCCTTGCACTTCCTGTCCTGGTTCTGGGGCCCTAACCAAGACGCAATACCATAAGCGTGTGGCCCTGAACATGCGTGATGTCGAGAGCCGAAACGAAAGTGAATGACAGAGAAAGTTTACGTTTTACTCTTTTAGATTAAAACTTGTATATGGGAATTTGATTTGAGATAATATTTCAGAAATGGATGTCGCAATTCCAATGACAGAAGTCTGCCAGGCACACAAAATTGGACTTTTGCACAACACGTGGTAATGACGAAAACTGGTCACCGGGTAATGATTTTTTTTTTTTTTTGCCAGCGGCAAGGGCACCCGAAGCCAACGGCAGCGTCCGAATATCGGACGCTGAGAGGTGCTAGATTAGGGCCTGGCTGTATTGAACACAGTTCTTCAGATATAACTGGTTACATTCAAGCATTTCCGAAATTATTACACCCGAAAAGGGGCATAACTCCATAAAATAAGGGCTGAGACGATGACTTTTTCTGTACGCTTCTAAAATACAACTAGATAAATAAGTTTACAAAATTTAGCACCCATACCAAACACAGATCTGCAGATATAACTTGTATATTCAACTACAGGTCACAAAATCTACATCCGAAAGGGGCATAAATCCATAAAATACCCCGAGGCCTTTGGCCAAGGGGTAAAAAGTAATGGAGCATACTACTGACGAGTGAATCACTCCCACAATACAGTGACTAGTCCTGTGGGGCTCCGGGGGTGTAACACCCCTACACCCCAGATCATGGTAAGAATTTGATGACCTCAGCTCCTCAGACAGCTTGTCAGAGGTGAATAATCAGGGTACCCACGGGGTTTCAGGTTGTGAAAAATAAATGGACCCGAATGCCGCGATATGACTGAAAGATTCAGTCGTTAAATCAATTTTATTCAATCAATCACTCACAATACAGCAATGACACAGTAAAGAATCTGCATGTAGGACAGTGATCAATGTTCAGCTCTTGCAAAGTTTACAGACCCAAAATACTGTATGTGTAACAGTTACACTATGTTCTTGTGAAGATTACCCTGTACAGCTCCCCCAATATAAGCTACTATAGAGATCTAGAGATCTGTTCATCCCTTGCTACATGTAGTATTGATTTAACTGTGCACCCAGATATGAAACATGGATGAACTGATGCTGTACATGTTCTGTAGAATTAACCCAGCTTGTGTACATCTCATGTAGGCTACATGTGTACACATGTACTGTTAGGCCATCCACACTTGATTCTTTGTTTCCTGTTAATCGCCCACATGTCAATTTACCTTCCATCCATTATTTTCAATTATTTTGAATTTGCTGTTTTTTCCATATGTACTTTAAGCAAAATTTCTCACTTTGAACATAATGAAATCAGTAAATGATAAGCGGGCCTCATTTCTCTCAACAACTTCAAAGTCACATCAAATCTGACGATGGATATGATGGAAATAGCAAGATTGATGAAAATACATGTAATATGCTCCCCTTGAAAATCGCATCAGAGGCGGTACATGTATCTCGATTGTTTAAACATTATCAAACATGGTGTTCGAATGATGTCAGCTCGAATATATTTCAAATGAATAATTAAAATTAATTAGAATTTGTTAAAGAATCTCCAATCAGGGCCATATCCATAGTTTATTTGGGGACACCCTTTCTTGCCTTTTTTGGGCGCATTTGTATGTATTTGGGCGCATTTGTATGTAAAAAGCATTAAAATTGACTGTAAAGTTTGGGCGCCCATACTCCTTAACATGTATCAAAATGGCTCTGGATATGGCCCTGCCAATATATTTCTGTACATTGTATAAACACAGTGTATCTCAAAACAAGTAGTTTTTTGGGGGGGTTTTTTTTTTGCTCAACTATACATGTAACAGGATTTTTGAAGCTAAATTCAGATGTGGATAAAAAGGCTGAAATAGCACATCAGACATGCCAAAATTTGTATGACTCCTTAGCTTTGTGCTGAAATGTCGCATGCTAAAATGTTGCTTGCCGATATGTCCTGTACTGAAATGCTAAGGATTCTTCTGTGGCATACGAGCTTCAGCTGTCTGTTTAGGGATTTCTCATTGGCATGATTGTGGGCCCTGTCCAGAACATTTGAAGCATTTAATGTATAATACATGTAGACTCAGACATGTGGGCCGTAATGCCAATTAAGCCTCATACAATATTATTTGTGCTTGCCATATCAAACTTTAAGTTTGGTACTGGTAGTAAGAAAGGCAAGTGATCCCAAACCCTAATGACGTATTATATATCTCTCAGTCACGTGATGAATTGTGTATTCATTCATCTACATGACATGTGAACACTTATCCAGAAATCTAATATCGCTAATCTGAACCCAATTAAATGGTTATTGTCAACGTAAAGTACATGTACCACAAGGCGTGAAATCCTGCAGTATATTTAACCCGATACACCAAATTAAAGCTTGCTTTTCCGACTGTGCCAGTCCAGAAACCTCACACTGGCAATTAAGTTGATGCCATGTTACATGAGGGAGGTGACAGCCATTTGATTGTCATGGATGTTGGGGACATGTATTGTATCCCGAGATAGAAGTGAGATTTTATTGTCATGGATGTAGGAGGCCTATGTCATCAGGTTTCAGGACAATTTTCTAAATTAGAGATCATGGTCTTTAATTTTATCGAGAAATATCACTCCTTTGGTATGAACATGTAGGATTTCACAGAATTTCTATCAAAAGACTTCAAAAAAATAGCTCCAGTTTCAGCATGCCTATATAGTTCTATTTTGAAATATAAACAATTCTATTAATTATTAATTGGGCGCTATGGACTGGGTCATTAAAATAAAATCTAGTCATTCCCTATTCTGCTTTCTCTCCTCAGCATCTGTCGCAGAAACCATGGTGGAAGGCTAACTTCTTCATCTCGGAGCCTGTGTTGTTTGGTACGTGGGACGGCGTGTTCACATCATGTATGATCACCATCCTGAGTGTGGTCATCTTCCTCCGTATGGGATGGATTGTGGTGAGTCATCTACCGAAAACTCTTGACATGTAGGCCAAAAGTGTCTTCTGGGTACTCGGGTAGAGCTATCAATAATTAAGAGAACAATTCCATGCTGAACAGATAGGAAAAAGATCAAGAGAATGAACCAGAAATCATGCGGGATCCATGCGTCAATGCACAAGCCGCTGCTATTGGGGCAGACAGGGCAGATAGTATATTGTTCAAAGATTGTCCAAGAAATAGCTTCAGTTACAGTGCGAGTCGAGTGTCGTGTACATCTATGATACATGCATTCAGGGGTTGAAATGTTAGAAAAAAATTACCTGTCTCATGTGACAGGTAAAACCGATTTCTACCGGTCTCCTCACAGCAGTAACCTGTACATGCTAGTGATAGGTTTTGCGTTTTGGAATCATGCATAAATATGGAATTTTAAGAATCTACCAGCACATGGAGGCCTGATTGTTTTAACTTGTATCATCTTGTAGTGTAAGCTTAACAGTCATGACAGTGGTACTTGTGTATGTTTACATGTATGTCATATTCTAGAAAACAATGCGAATAATTCAACATAATAAAGTTATTCCTCAACATTTCACTCGTAGTCTGTCTCAGAGAATTCAAAAGCAGCTTTCTACAATGAGAGAGAAATCTTTACTGCCTCTTTCGACGTCAGAGATGATGTTGACGAAGTCATAGTTCGAGTGTCATGCACATGCAGTCTGCGGGACTTTGCGGCAATGCAGAGAATTGGACGGATTTGCAACAATGTTGCATTGTGATGTGGTTAATAGTTCCATTATAACATCGCAAGTTCCGACATGCTTGTGGCACTGTGACCTACAATAACAATAATAACATTGAAATTGTTAAAATAAAGTCGTAAAACAGTAAACCGGACATACATTGTAAATCCTATAATTTGGAAGATTATCTTTAATATGACAAAAGTACCACAGTTACAATTTTAATAATGCAAGATCAATCTGGTGACAGTTTTTCACTTTGAGGGTTTTTGAGCAAAAATTAATAAATCATAAAAAAAAGTTATATTTTTTGGCTAGCCACTTATTTTGCTATCAGTCTCAGGCCATCCTTAAAAATATGTTTGTTGGCTGTAACCCAACCCTACCTCAGGAAGTTGGGTCTGTAGGTAGGTAATTTTTTTTTTTTTTTTTTAGATCAGGTTTTCCTTTTGGGGAGGCTGGAAGAGGTTAGTGTGATTTTGTTCACATACTAAGCAGGTCATTTGAAATATACTTTTTGTCTGGCAGCAAAATTATTTCAGTATAGAAAACTAGTTATCTTCACGGTATAAAGCAAGATATTCTTAAATTCAGGCTTGTGTAACTGTTTTATTTCTTAGAAGACATCGACATCCTTGAACACATTCTTGACAATGACTAGTGACTAGCTGGTCAAAAAAATAAAATAATTTACATATACCACTACCAGACACACTTTTGCCAAAATTGTGACAGGAAAGAAAAAAATCCTCTCAGTGTTATACAGAAGGTTGTTCATTACCATTTGGAGTTGAGAAAATTACCTCAAATTAATCATTAACATCATTACTGCCCTTCCTCGTCGCAAATTTATGGTGTGCTTTTATTGAATACTTACATGTAGGTACTTCCTTTATTAAGATAAGAAATACATCGTAATTTAATTTACTGACAACAATGAGGCAAATACTAAGTTTCTAGTATAATTAAATTATAATTTATCCCTGAAGATGACTGAAACTAAGTTTCTAACCGGTGTCTTTTCTTGGAATTTAGTCCGAGGTGGAATTCTGACAAGCGTATTTGATGCCGACATCGGAACGTCAAAATTAAGCTGACGGGTCTAATTTGTCAAGACCGCTGAAGCCACCGACACTATCCATAGCTTCATCGACATAGAGGGTTATAAAGTTTCAGTTAAACAACAAAGCAGTATAGATTTTCTGCATTTAGGCACACTGAAGTCTTCTCGGATAAAAGTAGAAATCCAAACATCGTTGTTGTTGTAACATCGTCAGTCTCAGAATCTGTCGGTGTATGGACCCACGAGGTGGTGACAGTCCTAAACATGTCTACGTTCCACGTCGATTCACGACAGAGCTCTTTATGGCAGGTTTTAATAACCAACCGTTTTGAAATATTTTTCCCATCCTGTGTTGCTGTTGCCTCTCGATGTGTTTATTGTCCTCTCGACTCTCCATCAAACCCAAACACAAAACAGAAGGAGGAACTTCCCGCCATATACACGTGGTCGAACTTATTTTTAAGGATGGCCTCATGCAAAAGGAACCGATCAGAGACCGCTGAATAGGTGTTAATTTCTACCCCTGCTGCAGCATGTTATTTGATATTTGTTATTTGATGTTTTTTTATTTTCAGGGAAATGCTGGTATAGGTTACACCATACTGGTGGTCCTTGTGAGCGTGACCGTGGCCCTGGTGGCAGCCCTCAGTGCTATCGGGGTGTGTGAACGATGTCGTATGGAGAGTGGAGGCATCTATTTCCTCCTCTCCCATGTTTTAGGGGCCAGGATTGGTGGGGCCTGTGGTATCATCTACTGCTTCGCTCAGGTATTTATACTTGTACATGTACATGTTCTTTCTCTAGGAATTAGAGCTGATTACGGGTACATGTAGTCAAATACATTCACCAACCATGGTCAAACAAATTTAAATACCCCCACAATTTAACAGGTGTTCTCAGTTGTTTTCTTATCTGTTAACATACGATTTTGACCCTTATTTCTATCTGTATCACTTGAAGTCGGCACTATGAAAGCCTCATTTTCTTTTATGGTCAGTTTAATCCGTAATAAATGCAGTAAAAACATAAGCCATAATAATGTCTTTTTCCAAGATAGCATGATGAGTATTATTTTATATCTATTTTTTTTCAGTTAAGCCCTGGATCTACCACTGGACATTTATTTACAAATGACTTGAACTTTACCCCTACTTTTCCATGTCAATTAGCTCATGCTTGGAAAATAAGAAAGAGTTACCTATCCCCTGAAGAATCCACTTATTCATAATTATCTTGAGCAGAACACCTACATGAACTATTTGAAATATATAAAGTCAGTAATGTTGCTGGCATGCATGACCATTGACTATCTGTTATACATGTATAAGAAAGAATTCATATGTTGTAGGGCATATGTGTTCCTGTGGACACATAGTCTTTTTGGCTCTAATTTCTAATTCTTGGGTAGAATGTCATCTTAAAAAATGCACAATGAGTATGGCATGAATAATCTGTGGACATACACATATATACACATTGCAGGCTGTGAGTTGTTCTCTGGCAGTGATGGGGTTCGGAGAGTCCGTTATGATTCTGGCGAAACAGGACAACCCGTGGATTGCACGAGGTGTGGCTATTGGGATCACACTCCTCCTAATGGGTATCAATGTGGCTGGTGTGAAGTGGGTGATCCGCCTACAGCTGCTGCTTCTCATGGCTCTCTTCCTCTCCACCATGGATCTCATCGTGGGCTCATTCGTGCACACAGATGTTGGTATGTTCATCCATGTAGCATCATGTCTAATTATGCTATCCCTGCTCTGACAGGCCATGGAAAAAATTATTAAGATAGTGTAATCTCAAAATAACAAAAATACTGTTAAACTTATGTGATAAATGTCCTCACAAACTTACCCAATAAATGTCCAATGCAATCTTGTATGATAAATGTCCCAGACAACTTTACATGTGATAAATGTTCTCGGCAATCTTATGGTCAAAGCCCTAGACAGTTATATGATAAATGTTCTAGACAGCTATATGATAAATGCCCTAGACAAAACTATATATTAATTCCCCTGAACAAACTTCTATGATAAATGTCATAGACAAACTTTTAGGATATTGTAGACAAAATTTTGATAAATGTCCCAGGCAAACTTATGATAAATGTCCAAGGTAAACTTATTTGATGAATGTCCTAGACATCCTTATATGATAAATGTCCCAGACATCCTTATATGATAATTGTCCTATTGCCTAGGACATTTCATATAATTATAAGCATGATAAAGATCATAGACAAACTTATATGATAAATGTTCAAGTCAAACTTGTATGATGAATGTTCTTCGCAAACTTATGCGATAAATGTCCTGGACAAACTTAGATGATAAATGTCATATGTTAACTTATGATAAAATGTCCCAGACAGTCTTACATGATCAATGTCCTAGACAAACGTATAGACTTATGGTAAATGTCCCAGACAAACTTGTATGATAAATGCCCTAGGCAAACTTACATGTACATGATCAATGTCCTAGACAGAATTCTATGTTAAATGTAAATGCCCTACACCAATATCTTAGACAAACTTATATCATAAATGTCCTAGTCTAACTGTCATGATAAATGTCCTGGACAAACTAAATGATAAATGTTGAAGGCTAACTGATGATAAATGTCCTACATGTACTAGGCTAATTAACTGATGATAAATGTCCTAGACAAACTAAATGATAAATGTCCAAGGCTAACTGATAATAAATGTCCCAGGTCATTTCCAGCGTGACAGACGGGACAAAAGATAGCCACCCTGTGATGTTAACACAACTCTTCACCAAACTAAAGTTAATAAAAAATCTGAGCAGAAACTTATCAGTGGTTAGTGAATTAGTTGTCCTTTAATTTAAGACAGAAACATTGAAATAATTATTATTAATATTTTCTTTTCAACTGGAATTGACAAATGTGACAGACGGGACAAGCAGGGACCACGCATTTGAAAAAGGAATAGACAAGATAGATTTCTATCTCCTTCTCAAATGAAAATCTACTTTTAATGTAAATCAGATGTTAGTGGACTAATCAAGTAATCAGAGTTAGGGTTAACAGTTTTTCTATGAAGAAGATTAATTATGGATTTTTGCCAATTAGTGACGTGACAGACGGGACAACTTATTGTGACAGACGGGACATTATCTCATGGCCTATATATTATCTTCCTGTTTCCAGACTTTATTTAATCATGTAGATCAATGCTACAATTAAGATGTTCATTGGGCACTAGTTTACTTCACATCGTTTGGTTTTAGGTCATATTTTCACGAAATTCACTGTTATCAGTTCAGTGTCCTGTCTGTCATGTCTGTCACATGTCCCATCTGTCACAATTTAATGTATTTACACATTTGTATGTATTTTGTATTGCAAACTTAATTTTTCAAGGCATATAGGCTTGTGCATTCATCAGAATGTTCATTGCATCTAGATTATTTTGAAACATCAGAATGTTCATTGCATCTACTAGATTATCTAGAAAATTTTGAATCTGAACGCTTCCTATCAGACTTAGCTGAAAAACCTTGGTCTGCAATGAAAACAACTAATAATCCAAATGAAGCTCTTAAAATGTTCACAGACTACATGTACTTCAGTGAAGCACTGGACAATCATGCCCCATTCTGTGAGCGGAGAGTTAAAAGTAATAAATTGCCTGATTGGCTCCATGATGAAGAAGTGTTAGAGGCACGAAAACATAGGGATCAGTTTCATGCTGAAAAAGATTTTGATAATGCTAAAATATGGCGAAATAAAGCCAATTGTCTTGTTCACAAGGCAAAGAAAAAACATTTTGAAAACCTTATAAACAGAAATAAAAGTAAGCCTGAAGGCATATGGGACGTCCTTCGAGAAATAGACAAGGATACAACTAACTATGCACCCAGAAGACTAAAATCAACCAGCGAGTATTTGCAGTTACAGACTCCAAATGAATACACAACCGATAAAACACAAATAGCAAATGAAATCAACAATTATTTTACAGATATTCCTGCCCAGCTTAACAAATGTAATAATTCAGTTGACACTCTGTATGCATCCACTCAATCATTTGAAAGACTGAAAAAATTTGTTAATGACAAGGTCCCTGAAAATGTCCATTTTGAAATACCTCAAATAAAAGTAGAAACTGTATATAAACATCTTAAAAACCTGAACATAAACAAAAGTACTGGACCAGATCTCATAGGGCCCAAATTTCTAAAAATGGCAGCTGCTGTGATAGCAGATCCCATTACCCATATAATTAACCTAAGTGTGGAAAATAATGAATTCCCTGATCAATGGAAACTAGGTAAAGTTATTCCCATCTTTAAATCTGGTGAACGCGAACTGTGTGAAAATTACAGGCCAATTTCAATTCTTTGCTGCTTATCAAAAATAATAGAACGACATGTCCACGACCACCTATCCGCATACCTCTCCAAGTACAAGCTGCTTTGTGAAAACCAATCTGGATTCCGTGCACAACACTCATACCAGAGTGCTTTAACAAAAATGATTGAATCCTGGCTATCTTCCATAGACAAAGGGAATCTTGTTGGCTGTGTTAAGTTAGATTTCAGAAAAGCTTTCGATACTGTAAATCATACTATTATACTACAAAAACTCAAACTCTACAAACTCTCTACCAAGGCGTACAACTGGATGGAATCTTACCTACAAAACAGAAAACAATTTGTTTCATTCGAAAATCACATGTCTGATCCTCTCCTTATTCATGCTGGTGTTCCCCAGGGGTCTATCCTTGGACCTCTGTTATTCATTATTTATGTTAATGATTTGCTATTATGTGATCTGACTAGTGTTATAGATCTATATGCTGACGATACTACTACATGTATATACCACAATGCACATAGCTTGAAAGAACTGGAAGATGTTATGAGTCTGGATAGTGAAGTCATTGAGAGATGGTGTCATGAAAACAAACTGTTTATTCACTTTTCAAAGTCCACTAGTATGATCCTCACAACAAAACAAAAATCAAAAAGGTGTGATCTTAATTTTAAGATCACCCTTGATGGCAATGAGCTTGAGAATGTCAAAAAAGACAAAATACTGGGCCTTGATGTTGATCATAGCCTTCAGGAGCTGGAATGATCATACTGATTGTTTGTCAAAAACTTTCTTCCAAAATAGGAATACTATATAGACACAGACACCTACTCAACAAAGAAGCAAAAATCACCTACTACAATGCGTACATTCTCCCACACATAGACTATTGCCTCACAATTTGGGGCAATGCATCCACTACACAGACGGACAGAATTTACAAACTTCAAAAAAGAGCAGCCAGAATCATTTTAAATGCATATTACTCAACCCCAACAAAAACACTTTTTAAAGAACTCAGATGGCTAACCATACAAGAACGGATAACATATCAGAAAGCTATTTTTATGTTCAAAATCATTAACCACAAAATTATTAACCACCTCAACTCTCTCTTTAAATATGTTAATGAAATTACTGCACACACTCTAAGATCAACTGAAAACAACAAACTGTATCTTCCAAAACCCAGAACAAACTATCTGAAACAAAGCCTGAGTTTTTCTGGAGCAATGCTGTGGAACTCCCTTGGCAATAACCTCAAAGAAGCCCCATCTCTCAATGCCTTCAAGTCCAGACTTCTAAAATCTGTATGCTCTAGCACATAATATTATGTACTATTTTTATGTCAAGACATTTACATGTAATATACTCTGCAGTGTTTCGTGATTGTATATGTTGTACATACTTGTATATTTTTTATTATTTTTTTTTTTTTTGGAGGGCCTCCGGGAAGAACAGTTTTTTGCAACTGACAGAGTTACCCTCATGAAATAAAGATATATATATTACTAAACATTGTTTGATTTGGGGCCATATGAACGCAAAACTCAATAATCTATGGCTGCTTTTTGAAGCGTTTTGTGACAGACGGGACAGATATGGAGTTGAAATTTATATCAGCGTATTTGACCAAGAATGAAACAATTGATTGCATCTGGTTAAGAGGTGTTACAGTAGATAAATTATAATGTTACTGACTTTTTTTCCTTCTTAAAATTTATTGTACGCAAGAAAAACCTAAAAAATCTTCCGTTTTTGTGACGCAGTAAAATTTTTCAATTATTTTGGAAATAATTACTTTAATTGTAAAATGGTATACACTGTGAAACTTAGACATGATGGTGTATTTAAAAAACAAAGAAACATTTTGTTGAGTTAAGTTTCTATGTCTGGAGGAAACTCATGAATTTGGTATACATTTTAGTAAAAAATGTTTCAGAATTTTATCCATATTCGAGTGCAGATTTTTAAAAACCTGACAGTTGCAGATGACAAAAAAACCTACTTTCTTGAAACTTTGATTAATATAGCTTAAATAAAAATCACAATTAAGTATGCTGAGGGAAAGTGAAAATTTGTTACCCGTGCAACATTTATGTGGAAATGACCCCCAGACAAACTTATAGCATAAATGTCCCAGACAAACTTATATGATAAATGTCCCAGACTAACTTATATGATAAATGTCCCGGACTAACTTATATCATA
This sequence comes from Hanleya hanleyi, assembly GCA_036873755.1. Classification (NCBI taxonomy): domain Eukaryota; kingdom Metazoa; phylum Mollusca; class Polyplacophora; order Lepidopleurida; family Hanleyidae; genus Hanleya; species Hanleya hanleyi. The sequence continues at coordinate 53,446 of JAVTVY010011524.1, forward strand.
AATGTCCCAGACTAACTTATATGATAAATGTCCCAGACTAACTTATATGATAAATGTCCCAGACAAACTTATATCCCAGACTAACTGACATGACTGATGACAATAGAACATGGCAGTGTGACTAATGTCACAGGACCATGTGGACTGTCTTATGTTATAAATGTCATAGACAAACTTATTTGATAAATATCCTACATGTACATTTGTACAGGTAGATACATGTAGTCTTGTATGATCAATGTCCCAGACAAACTTATAATTTGGGTACCCGAACATGAAATGATGTGTGGTAAGGCACATATTGAAATATGCTGCAACACAGGAATGCCAAAACTCGTGCAAGCTTCAGAAGTATTGAGTGGGTCTAAAATACAGCTCAACAGGGCTTCGTTTTTAGCGCGAGTGATAGCTCACCTGCACACAAACACTC
>JAVTVY010011525.1:0-57399 GCA_036873755.1 Hanleya hanleyi
AACCACTCTTTTCTGGGCAATTCATTTGGAAGGTGTCCGACGTGATTTCATCGCTGGCCTGTTTTTTTTTTACAGCTTTCGGCATTTTGAGAATGTTCAGACTTTTGTTAGTTGATGTAATCACTTCTCGCATCTCGCGTTCCCCTTCATAATCTTTCGGAAGGCTTTGTCCTTGTCTTCTTTTGCCATTCCACCCCAGTTCATTGTTGCACGCGAAACTTGCTGGCCCATGGCGTCAGCTCATAATTGCGATGTCCGTGGATAGCTCTCATGTCGGCATATTGGATCCTGATGATGTGATGTATTTTCTCTACGAGATCCGGTAATTTTATGACCAGAAGCTAGCTTTAAATAATGCAGAAATGCGAACTAGGAATAAACTGCGTTGATGAGCTGAGAACGAAAAGTTCAAACTTATTTTGAATATTCATATATATGCATATTCATCCTCACCATATCAAATGTTTTGGAATGAATGAAATGGAAACGATCTGTTCTAATTATTGTTCCAATATGCCATTCTCCACTCAATTTGAAGTTTGAAATGTATAGGGTCTAATGTATTACTGATTAGTGTCGACGTTGAGAATAATTCATTCATAATGAGATCTTCGTACATTTTTACTGCCATCCGACCTGTCACTGCATTGCCATTTCGTGTCTAATAAATTTCATACAATATTGGGTTCTCAACGTTGTGTAATACACGTAACCTCATATTAACTCTTTTCCCAATAAGCGTGTTTTTCAATGACTTGTGCACATCCCAATATAAGCGTGTTTTGACGAGTGTTGGCGTAACCCATGAAGACGGGTTTTGACGAGTCACCGAGTTCCCAATGTGGTGCATTATTCTTGCAATTTTTGCGTTTACTTTGAGCAAAAACCTTATTAAAACTACATTTTCAGAAAGCCAAAATTTCAATAAATCTGCCTATATGGACTGTTGGTATGTTTTATAGTCCATGTAAAATGAAATCGGGGAGAAACTTTCTAAAAATAGCAAAATCTGCTTCCAATTTCCTGAATATTTCACGAGCGTAAACTACCAAAGTATCTAACCTTGATGACTAGCTCGTCAAATCTGCCCATCTGAGTTTATTTTACATATTTTCCCGGGACCTATTGTCTTTGCCGTAAATGTTTTATCCGCCATTCTTTCTCAGCCGGCCTTTTGTCGACAGTGACCATAGCGACCACGTCACCACGTGACCTCTTCAATCACGCCGGGCCTCGCTCAACCTTGGCCAATCAGTGAGCTGTCTTATTTTTACCTTATGAATATTTATTACCATCTTTATTTTCCTTTGTGGAAGGTATTTGGGATTATAAGTTATAGTTCGTTCTAAACCTGCCATCTCGTGATGTCACTGCCAAATACCAAACCTACAGAGAACTAGCTTCACATGAGAATGGCAGCTGCAAAGCAGGAAGTGAACGCCGCAAAATGTAGCTAAAATGCGACAATTTCCTCGCCTTTTGCGTGATTTCCAACAGACGGAAAGCAGACAACACATTTTCTCACAAGATTACTTATTTTTAAAATAAATGTTGCTGATATTGGTATAAAACGTGAACAAATTACGTAGAATGGGTCTGTGAGAGACGGTTGATAAATATTGCTCCAAATGACGTGGGACATAAAACGGGATATTTTACATCGCTGGAGAAGTATAAAACTTGAAATGAGTGCATGGGTTGAAGACCTACGCCATTACAAATCTATTATGGGTCAGAGAGAGAAAATTCCCCACAGGTCTAAGCAGGAAAGAGTTAATAATAGTATTAATGCTACTCATGAAAAGTTAGCTCTTCGCTCTAATTTGTGGAATCTGTCAACGTATATTGCTCTTATATAAACACACCGGGCGAGTATGTCGGTGGAAGGAGCTGGGCGACCCTGGCGGGCGAATCGGTCGTGTGCCGCTCCACATAGGGCATAGCGGGAAGCTGATTGCCACACCGTTTTACACTTTCAACAGCTTGTTTTTCATGACAAAATACTGCAAAGTACCAATTATGTCTTCTAGAGGACGTAATCTAAGATATATAGGTATCGGTTTGTATGTTTTTAGTATCGGTCTGTCCTTTATAAGTATCAGTCTGTATCGGTCTGTACTGGTCTGTATTTAGTGCGACCGTGCATACCAAATGCACGGGAGGTCATACACGCACTGACCGGAAGACAACAGCACAATCGACGATGCCCTGATTTTATTGATACTTTTTTTTTCTTTCAGTTGATATCAACCAGCCTGGTTGTTTAAAAAAAACCCAAAATCTAAATTTTGCTGATCAATTCTATTTCCTTGACGGAGGGAGTGGGGCGAGAGGGCTATTTATTTAGGCATTAATTTCTTGTGCGTTTACCAGCATTATTGCAATGAAGCATCAAATCACAGTTTTTCAAATGACATGTGTCTCTGTCCCAATTCACATTTCGAATGTTCATCCCACAGCAGCATACATGTCAATTAACATTTCAATACACTGAATTAAAAATTATGCTTGAACCTATCAAATTACCTTGCCTCAAGATACCATTCTGAGGTAAACAGTCCATTTAAATGAACGAGTGAAAACAGTTGAATAATGGTTTGATTTTGCATAAACACCAAATTGATCTACCTGCATGAGCCTGTAAATTTATTTATTAAAAGTGATAAATAATATACATACACTTGTCAACATTGTAAACCTTTTCTTTTCATTTATCCCAACAGTTTAGTGGCATCCACATTGTGTGCTGTGACACTTGTATGTCACAAAACCCCTTTGGAGTATAATGCAGTTTCAAGTCCAGCTAGTATATATCCTACTACATGTATTATTAGTGATGCATTATGGCAGGCCATTAGTATTTTACACAATCTTCAAGTCTGCATATACACCATCAGATATCTTTGATGAAAAATAATTTGCTTGTTAAAACCTGGGATTCTGAAAACTTATTCTGAATTGTAGTTAAAACAAAGGAGTATCTACATTTCACATGTAGGCCTGCATTATTGAGATTTTTGACGGATAGGATGGATAGAACCTTTCCCAAAACATAGTTTCTTCGAGAAGTTACTGATATAAACAATCCTGTTCTAGACTATAATACCCTGGGTTCTTATCATGCTCATGTCACTAACATGAACATCATTGAACTCCAATCCAACCAGAGATCAAGCTCCTTCATCGGTCTTCAGGATTCATATTATTGATCACTCATAGATTGGATTAAGTTCTCACAGTACTCAGTTCTCATTTCATACTTTTGCAAATTCTTGTAACATGGTCAGGTATCAGTACTATTAAGTACACGTACGAAAGATGAGAACTGGTGTAATGGATTACATCTTGTTGTGTATGACGAAAGAATGAAATATAATGAAGGCCATAAACATTTTCAATGAGCTGAGTTTTGATATTAAATGTATACAATTGATTTCAACCTGCAGGTCATGGATTCAGCACTCAACAGGACTGTTACACAATGGATGTACTGGATGAACTGGAAAAACCAATACAGACTATCGATTGGTTCAGCTGTGTCAGAAAGGTGTGGAATGACAGAGGTGGTGAAAATCAGAGCCAGTGATTGGCTATTGGATATCAGCTGATTCCCCAGGAAAGAAACATTACGCATGTAATGACCAACCGCAGAGTGATACATTGTCAATCGGTCAGACATTTCCAAGGATGCCCAGTTCTAACTTAAAACAACCATGCCGGACTTCATTCCTTCACTCAGAATAATTGGATCTAACTTTTACAAAACCTGCAGCACCCAATAGCTTCTGGATCTAGAACATATAAATGAAGGGACCTAGTTTATCGGTGCTATGGCAACAGTATCATGTAGAATGAGATTGTGTGAATAATATCAGATCCATGGAAGTCTTGCAGCATGCTCCACAAATATCATCAAAGGTCATAAATCTTTCTGGTCTGACCAGGGGAGGACTTGAATGTGTCGGAAATGATTTAGCTACTAGAAAACTTCATTTCCTGAGTAGAGGTAAAAACCGAATATATCTTCGAATATATTCAAATTTTAATTCCACTTATGTACATGTATAAAATACATACAGAATGAACACAAAGAACAGGTATATGTATCCCATGATAGTAATTCTTAATCAAAGATAATACCGGTACATACAAGAACATGTTTTCATGTGTTCTATGTGAACAGATTACAATCAATGATGGGTGATATTACAACCGTACAATGGTGTTATATATTGTTATGATTGGCTTAACTTTAGCTGTTGAAGATATTTCTAATTTGAGGCCAGTGTGCGATCATACTAGATTTATTTTCATTCCTTCATTTATTTTCACAATAAGCAACATAATCGAGATTAGCAAGTGGAGTTTTAGAATATAATATAATAAGCATCATGGGTTTCCTTCAATTTAGTGTAGACATATATACCCTTGAATATGTTACCATGATTCAGTCATAATATTGTCTGTAATACATTGATGTTGACAAGGAATAAACATAATTATTTGATAGTATTATTAATTTTATGTTGTTTATGATTAACATGAAGTTTTTATTTGCTGGAATCCAGCTAATTATTTCATATGGGCAATATTCTCATCAGCCATCACCAGTCAATATGAATGTGATACATGTCAAGCCCATGGTCATTAGTACTGTATGGTGAAGGTGACCTGTAACACCAGTATACAAAATTATACCGAGCGCATTGAATCCTCATCACATGATGAGAGAGATCAGAACGGAGTGTCGGTACAAACAGGTGTGATTTGTAGAGGATTCTGTCAATGATAATGCTATACTGTACACATACAAAATATGAAGTGTTGATGTGTAGGGCCTGTAGCACCAAATCACACGCAAGTTGGTACAAGGCACACAGGGTCTCATTTCTGCCGCTAACGTGTTGATTTGGGTGAGGGCGTCCTCTCAGGGAGGTGGGGGTGAGAGCGTCCTCTCAGGGAGGTGGGGTGAGAAGGGGCCTAATAGCGTCCTCTCAGGGAGGTGGGGTGAGAAGGGGCCTAATGTCACAAGTAGTATTCCAGGTTTTCCATCAATATACTCTATTCCATGCCCCAATATTTCAAGCGCGCAAAATCAGACAAAATTTTTTTGCGGGGAATGCGACTTCCACATCCCTGGCTGGACATGCTAGGGGGCAACCCTCAACACCAGGTTAATTATCTTTAGTTAATCATCAGAAGTTAATTATCTTTAGTTAATCATCAGAAGTTAACGTCCAACAAATGCAAAATTGGGCTTAGTATCCGGCCCTATTCAGTGATGTATTCCCGTACCACATTACACGCGTCTAGTCCGTCATTCATAATCCAGCCGTCGTCCATTAGAGAATATCCGCGTCCATAATCCAAAGACCTATTCCATTTCCATATAACAGTATTAGCACCAAATTCAAAAAGACAAAAGTATACATAAACATAGGCTTGTTTCCTGCAAGAGAGAAGCTCATCCAGCGCTTGTTTATGCTCAAATTCAGTTTTTCCCAAGTTTTTACTGACAACCGGCAAGCTGATATTGAGTTTTTGGATATTTTTTACCACCCAACCAATTAAGATATTAATAAATAATCGTAGATATTTATAATGAAATACCGAAATAAAAAAAATTCTGTTTATGTTGAAGGTGGTTCGTGCCTCAAACAACGTTGGCGACGCCATAAGACAGGGTTATTTCCCCTGTAACAGCTCTTCCAACGTCATTTATCGCCTTTTGTGATAAGGGACATAACCAGGGGAGGTACTGACGTCGCAAATATTAGAAAACTATGGGGATATGGTCACTCAAAGCTTTTTATATGAAAAAGTAGATCGAAGACCCTCAGTTTTTATTTGGTTAATAAAAAGATCACATGGTGGGGAAGTAGTGTTTAAAATAGCAGCATAGGTCACCGGGTGATTTTTGATCTGGGAGATGGTTTTATAGTCTGAAAATGTCATTTCCATTGTCACACAGTTCGATGAAATCTATAATTCATATACAATTAATGTATTTATATTCAGCTGCCCGGTGTTTCTAAGACCCGTTGAAGTTTCTCAATAAGGTAACGCGCGGTAACTTTGACAGTGGGACTACTTGGATACCCTTTTGTTTTAGTTATAATAGCATATTGTTACAGCGCATAGACAGTTATCACACCTTTATATATGAGATGCTGTTATCTGCTGAGGCAACAGTGGGTAGATAGCCAGGCCTGTGACACGCTTCATAAGATGACCACTTAACATGTAGTTGGCTCTGGTGTAACTGATAAAACTTTGACACAAAAACTTGTGTGGTGAAGATCTGATCTGTTTTGATTTTATAGCAAAAATATAGTATTTTAGAAGTAGTAATCGTTGATATAGTAGCTGCATTCTTGTTTCCACTATTTTCAGTAATTTTGTGTATTTGGGGTAACTTTGACACCACATTCACTATTGATTCCCATGATGATGTCAAAGCTACGCCAGGTCAATATGTCAAAGTTACCCCAGCTGGTTTGCTATGACTGATGATGCATGTCAATATTACCCCAGGGCATTCTAAGTTGATGCTCCACTCTCTAACCTAGCATCAAATCTTCCATTTTTCGATGTTGAATTTCCTATAGAAACTAACTGCTCTCCAGTATCTCCACCTGAGAATTACGATTTCTTAGACCAATTATGTTTTAATCCACTTGAATTAAATGACCCAGATCAGAGTAAAGCTTCCACCGATGATAATGATTTTGAAATAGCTCACTGGAATAGCATTAACAGTCACCAATCAAAATACTATACAGATACAACTTTCATCAATGAAATTAAATCCCTGCCCATCAGTACCAATGGAAATACTTTATCTTTTTTACATATTAATGCCAGAAGTCTTAAGAAGCACTTTTCTGAAATAACAGCATTCATTTATAACTTAAAACATGATTTCTCTATTTTGGCCTTTACAGAGAGCTGGTTAAATCCTGCCACTGAAAAGCTATTTGATATACCTGGCTACGAACAGCAACCCTTATCGACCACATTTTTACTAATTTTCACGATGACAATCTCTTGTCCGGTATACTCTTGACCGATATTACTGATCATTTCCCGATATTTCATATAATTAGGAGCGCCTCAAACGCAAAACCAGCACAACAAAACATAACTTACCGTAAATATACCACAGAACAAAAGGAACTATTCTTACAAAAAATAAGTGACGCTGATTGGTGCGAAGCGAATGAAGACAGTCATGATCCAAACATTTTGCTTGATAATTTCCTCTCTAAATTCAACCCCATCTATAACGAATGCTTCCCGCTAACAACTGTTATACCTTCGACAAGAAAAATCATAAAACCATGGATAACCTATTCAATTTTAAATTCTGTCCATGAAAAAATAGACTTTATCGCCTTTATCTAATCAATAGGGATACTACCATTCATAAGCAATACCGAAAATACAGAAATATATTAAATCATACGATTCGCACATCCAGAAAACACTATTTTGAACGGAAATTCAACGAAAGCACTCAAGATATCAGAGGTACATGGAATGTATTAAAACAGCTATTGAACAGGAATAAATCTCAAATTTCAGACTCCTTTAACATTCGTGGTCAGACAGTAACAGACAAAAAACTTATAGCCGATAAATTCAATGAATATTTTACTACAGTTGCCTCAAACTTAGATAGCCAAATTCCACGTTCTACGTCAAATTTTCGTGATTATCTCGGTACCCCTATTCCTAATAATTTTGAATTCTCTCGGGTAACTGAAGATGAAGTTAAGAGCACGATCCTATCATTAAAATCATCATCTCCTGGTCTAGACGATACACGCATGTCCATGATTAAATTAGTGTCTGATCACCTTTCCGAACCATTGTCTTCTATCATTAATTCATCTTTCAATTCAGGAATAGTACCTGCTTTGTTAAAACACGCAAAAGTAACCCCAGTATTCAAAGCAGATGATCAATTTACGCTTTCGAATTATAGACCAATATCGGTACTGCCTTGCTTCAGCAAAATACTAGAAAAACTTGCCGTGACTAAAATTACAGAATTTCTCGACAGTAATGACATAATATCACAAAATCAATATGGTTTTAGGGCTAACCACTCGACATCTCTTGCGGCATGCTCCCTCTATGACATATTGATATCTGCTAAAGAATCCAAACTATATAGTGTTGTTTCATTTCTAGACCTGTCGAAAGCATTCGACACCGTTAACCACGACATCCTGCTTACCAAACTTGAGCATTATGGCCTCCGTGGTGTATCTAATACCTGGTTAAATAGCTATCTCTCCGAACGTCTACAAACCGTAGTTTATAATGGTATTTTATCCGAATCAATGTCTATTTCCCATGGCGTCCCCCAAGGATCAATTTTAGGGCCTCTGTTGTTTTTACTATACATAAATGACATAAGCGAAGCAACAGACCTCGTAAAAATTATTCTGTTTGCTGACGACACCAGTGTTGTTTTTTCCTCGAAGGATATTAATGATGCTTTCAATACTATGTCCCAACAACTACATAACTTAAATACTTGGCTATGTTGCAATCGTTTATCATTAAATATAAAGAAGACAAAATACATGCTAATAACACCCAACACCCATAAATCCTCGGTAACTGTCCCCCATCTATCTATTCTCGGCATAGAAATCGAACAAGTTAACCTATTCAAATTTTTAGGCTTATATTTTAATAACCAGCTAAACTGGAGAACACACATCCACTACATATGCAATAAAATATCGCGAAACATCGGAATTATAAACCATATACGTAGTGCTTTAAACACTAAAACACTTCTAATCTTGTATTACAGTTTAATACTTCCTTATCTATCGTACTGTAATGTCTTGTGGGGAAACACATACATCACACATTTAAAACCCCTATCCTTGCTCCAAAAACGTGCTTTGAGAGTCGTAACATTGTCACAAAAACGTGATCATACATTGCCATTATTCACAAAGTACAAAATTTTGCAACTAGATAATCTCAATATATATCAATGCTTACTATTGGTTCACAAATTTTTCCACCATCCTCGTAAACTACCATTAAATTTTCGAGCATATTTCAGGAAACAGTCGGAAATACACCGTTACAGTACACGAGGTCAAGAAGTTAATTTGTACAGACCGTTCTATTATTCAAATTTATCTTCCTATTCTCTCAAAACCAAAGGCTCTAGAGAGTGGAACAAATTACCTGCTGCTATGAAATGTATCGATTCCATTTCCTTATTTAAGTCCAAATTGAAAGACTATTTTACTGGAAACTGACCTACCTCACATTATAAATATACAGGTGCATTCTCTTTTTTGTATTATTCTTTTCACCATCTACAAGTTATTCTTTATACAATTTGCTATTTATGGGATAGAACAAGCCCCTCGGGGTTTTATTCCCGCCATTTGTCTCGTCTGGCGTGCATTTTCTAATATTACAACTACTGTTTCTTTGATGACCGCCATTTTTTTTATGACTAAATGCATTCATTGGTGAATAAAATCAAATCAAATTCACCATGGGGTTACATTGACACATCTTCTTCTTCAAAATTACATGCAATAAATATGTGGTTAATCAGACTAATAATCAGAACAGTAAATGTATCGAGTGTGGACTCCTAATGGTACCCAGTATTGACAGTGTGGTTCTGGTCTCTAAATCAGCATGCAGATAAAGTTGTGTCAAAGTTACCCCGTGTTGCGGTACCTTATGCATAAACAATACCTGTGGATATATATCCGTATTTTTTGACTTTCTTGCATTGTTGCGCAGAAACTGATTTTTCATGATTTCGGCAAAAAACGGTCGACATGGTAAAAAAATCTAGATCGAACACCATCAATTTTTTTTGACGTTTTACTACTGGTCAACACCCCAGCCACTCATAGCAAAAATATTATAGAGTTTTGAGGTACCACCTTAACTGGAGAGAGTAAATTTGGACATAAATTATAAACATTGTTTGATAGAAAAGAATGTTTATCCAATCTAGTGCGCTGGTACTATAAGAACTTTGTAGAAACAAACAGAGCTAAAAACAAAAATCGATTCCAATCCCATGGTATTGTTTGTAGGAAATCAAAAACAATTTCAACTTGATTATTTGGTATAACAAAGTTACCCCCTTGGACATTGTGTCAACAGTGGCAAGAGGTCACAAACTATCACTAACATTCAAAAATAATTATCGTATAACGCTGGGAAGAGAATCTATAAAAACCTTGCATCACCAGGTGAGCTCCGGAGAAGATCTAGCAGCTGTTAAGGATGGAGAATCTTGGACTTTCACTTCAACTGTCTTTCCTCGCAGCCGAACTCGGAAAAATAAACTGTCAACAAATCCCGCCATGGCATACCACACTACATTTACCTCGGCCCCGGTAGTTTCTTGATGCCCATTGGCTGACGGCTACAAATTCTGATTATGCGAAATCATTGAATCGGCAAGATATCTGGAGAACTACTTGACGTAATTTCACCAAACTTGGATGGAAGCTTCATTGGGATAGCTCCCTAATCTGATTAGGTTTTGGTGTGTGTGCGAGCGTTTGTCCGTCTGTCCGTCCATGTACTTGTACATGGATATACAGGCTTTGTCTGCAAGATATCTGGAGAGCCACCTCAACGGAATTTCTCCAAACTTGGATAGAAGCTTCATTGCAATGGGCTCCTCATCTGATTAGGTTTCGGTATACATGCATGTGTTTGTCCGAGTCTGTTGTCCTTCCGCCTGTCCATCTACTTCTACATTTATAGACAGGTGATGTCTGTAAGATATCTGGAGAACTACTGGATGGTAATTAACCAGACTTGAACGTAATCTTTATTGGAATGGCCCCCACATCTGCTGTTTTCGTGTGTGCGCGTGCATCCATCTTTCTGATGTCCATCTTTGTTACATGTATGTACAGGACTACTCTTGTCTACCAGATATGTGGAGAACTACTGGATGAAATTTCACCAAACTTGGATGGAAGCTTCATTGAAATGGCCTTGTGATCTAATTAGGTTTTGGTGTGAGTTAGTGCTTGCGTGGGTCCATGCAAAATATGCTTGTCTGTCCAATTTGTGTTCACTCCATTTCGGGAGCCCGGACGTAGAGATTGGGAGTTGGACGTGTTTTCACTTCGCTTCGAGAATTTGTCTAATTCTGTGGATTTCAGCTGATCTTAGCTCTGATTTTTGTGTAATATATTTTGTGAATACTTTTGGCAAATACCTGTGGTGAAAGTTTGGAATTAATTCTTATTTTTCACGGGGCGATTTGGTCCCGTAGGGACTAATGGTCCTGTATTGTAGTCAGGAAAAACTTGAGCACATTTGGTACCGTTGCCAGGGTGACTGGTTGTTTATTTAACTGCTTTAGGCTTTGAGAGGAAGAGCAGAAGAAAGGAGTCAAGTTATTCAGCTACTGCAGACAGTTTGGTCAACTATTTTTGCTAGATTTTGTTTCACCTGGTCTATAAGTTAAATATTTTCTGCTATTCTTATATATGTTCATATGTCAATTTCACAGAGATTTCCTGCTTTAGAGCATGAATACAAAATGGATACTATTCTGAGGTTGACTTAGAGTGTTTTGCTGAAAGGATGTCATAAATCACTGGTTGATAAAAACTTTATTTAGAACACTTAACAAATACAGAAGAAAATAGTTTAAGGCAGACTTATCATATGTTTGCCATGTTGGCAAGAAATTCTAATTTTCTAGGCTTCCATTCTTGCAGAAATTATATACACGGTATGTAACTTTTGAACTATCACACAAAATCCCCTCCACCAGACCCTCTATGCCATTTAGAGCATAGTCACATGCATGTCCTTCGTAACTGTTAGAATAGAAAAGTAAATACACATACTCCAAACTCCGTCTAAAGTGCATTGAAAAATTCCACATTTCTTCTGTAAAGTCTTGTTTCAAAATGTACATAACCATGACTATGATTAAATGACAATCCATCAACAAAATATGGAATTCCTTTGTAACTTTTAGAATAGAAAAGAAAATACATACTCCAGACTCCGTCTAAAGTCTTGTTTCAAAATGTACATAACCATGAATCTATGATTAAATGACAATCCATCAACAAAATATGGAATTCCTTTGTAACTGTTAGAATAGAAAAGAAAATACACATACTCCAGACTCGGTCTAAAGTGCATTGAAAAATTCCACATTTCTTCTGTAAAGTCTTGTTTCAAAATGTACATAACCATGAATCCATGATTAAATGACAATCCACAATACAAACTGTACTTTGTGCTACCAAACGCCGGTGCTAAATATTACTCTATTTCTATACTACAGGAGCCGGTTGTTCAACGGTGGGTTAAATTTATCCCCAGGTTAGTGAAAACCCGGGGATAAATTCCAAAACCCAGGGTTAGTTAAACCTGGGGTAAATGAGTGTTGTTGAAACGTGCTTTAGCCTGTGGGTTAACTATCCCAGAGATAAAGTTATCCCCGTAAAATTTACCCCTGGGACAATGATAAATTCAATCCCAGAATACATTGCAATATAAACTTCCTGTATAATTTGTAAACCGCGGGAAATTCAACATGGCTGAACTGCATGCAGTCGTCACGGAGGGAAAGGGGAAAGGTAAAGAGAAACGAAAGAGAAAACCAAATTTTTCCACGGCTGAACAGGCCTGCCTTGTCGAACTCTTCGAGGTTCACAAGGCTGTATTAGAAAACAAGCTGACGAATGCCATAACAAATCAGCATAAAAACAAAATTTGGAAGGAAATTACACAAGCTGTAAATGCGATCGGGAATGCCGCGAGAAGTGAAGCGGATGTAAAGGAGAAATGGAAGGGCTTGAAGATGATGGCCAAAAAAAGCGTAGCCGGCGAGCTACGAGAGATGTGGAAGACGGGCGGGGGAAGTGCAGACCCGGGGCCGACAGGTGAACTGAAAGATACAACTGTCCGCGATAAGATATACGACATGTATCGGGACAGCTCAAGCTTTGTTGGCATTATTGGGGGGCTGGAAACAGCCCCGAATGGTGAGTTGAAATGAATGTTTAAATTATCAAAAACATAAAGTCCGTTTCATTACACTATATTATGCTCCTTGAAATTTTACCCCTGAAAATACTGGAAATTAGTGGAGAATAATGACAAATTACACTATAGTTTTCGTTCGAGCATTTTACTATAAGATTTACTACGAGTCCCGTATCTCCATCCAATGAGATGGGAGCAAGTCAGTTGCCATATCCACGACAGTACGTCATGACCCAATTCCCACGGAAGACAAAACTAAGTGATGAATTTGTAAGAAATAGTATGAGGGAAGTTTGGGCGTGTAATTTTTCATTTTCATAGCGTCAAGGGGGGCTAGCAAAGAGTAGATCGCATGGTGGATCGAATACAGATAATCATGGGGGAAAATGTTAGATACATCAATTCTATACCCACATATGAAATACAGCCGCTCTCAAATGACCCTCCCCCGTCCACGAACAAGCAAAGTCGAATATATTTTATTTCCTAGATTTAAGGGCATGAGAATCCGACCAAAGAATAACAACATAAAGTATTCTTTGAAAATGCAACACTGAAAACTGTCGTGCGGAAAATACAAGTTGAAAAGAGAGAAAAAAAATGGATTCCGTAACAAATTTTTGGAATTAAAATTCGACAATGTAGATCTATAGAATGATTTCTTTTTTACAGCTTAAAATGAAATTGAAGGAATTAGATTCAAGACACAAATGCAGGGAATGGCAATTTGAGAAAAATCATCCACATGCAATTGAAAGCACAGTTGCCTGGCCTGTGGGATATTGAAGCCTTTTTTTTTTTAATGAAATAAACAAAATTATATTCCAATAGGCCTACATATATTTCTATTTATTTTATTTTTTTTAAATAGACTTTCTTCGTTCATCTTTGGCTAAAATATAAACTCATTCCCATTGATGTGATGTCAACTTCGTCATGCTATCAATGGGGATGAATTTATTTGAGTCGAAGAGGAGAGAATAAATATACAATAAAAAAATATAGATATTAGTTCTCAGAATTTATTGAAAATATATGTACACATCTACCATCCAATTATATCCCCCAGTCAACGGTGTGTGAATGATTGTGTCATACACAATAATTGAGTGGGGTGGCTATGTTAATGAGTTATTTCGCATTTTAATGAATAAGTGTCTATTTATGACCATACCATGCATTTGGAGGATTGGGGAGTTGTGGGGGGTGGGGGGGGGGAGTGGTTCAGAGGGTTGAAGGGTGAGGGAGGATTGAATTACTTTTATTCGATGCTAAACAAAGCATCATCTAGGAGAACATCTTTCATCAAATCGGAAGAGGAACAGAAACAAGTTTCTTGATCTGTATTCAATGCTATTGTTAACTTTGTTAAATATGGGCGGATTATTGTTGTAGGCCTACAAAGCATTTGTTCTTGTCCATGCAATCTTGTGTCAATGGGGGAGTGGTAGGGGGACACAAGAGTAGTACATATACAGGGTTGGAAATAAGGGAAAATAATTTACTATGATATGATTATCATATATAATAATGATTATTATTAGAAAATTTGAATTTGATCAGCAAATTATTTTGTCCATGTTATCGCAATGTCATTTTGATTGGGTAGTGTGCAAAGGATATGTGACGTTTACATACGAAAAACTCCTTTGTGTGTGATGGTATTAAAGCCGATTTTTTTTTCACTCCAAAACATACCAAATGGGCACCTTGAGAGAATCCTTACAAAGCTGCCTCCTTGAAAAACAGAGATTTCGCTTGTAAAAGCCGGAATGGACCAGATCAAAATCTCGCCACTCCCAGGAATGTTTTGAGAATATTTTCTAAAATTTTATTTTTCATGAAGGGTTTTCTCCTATAGTAAAAATATGACACCGCAGATCAAAACAATTTGTGCCTCTTTCCAATATTGTGTGACAAAATTATTTCGGTTTGAGGTGTCATACTTTTGCTATAAGAGAAAATCCTCACTGTAAAAGCCTCAAAAATACCAAATCAAGCCTGGGAGCACATTTTGATCAATCGTATCTCAAGTTCTATACCACCGAGCATCGCAACTTTTTCAAGGCTGATATTTCAGTATGTAAACTTCTAGAAAAATCTCATTAGGCAGGTTTTGGATAGAAAAAAAATCAGCTTGATTACAAACACACACAGGGAGTTTTTCCCGGAATGTCGTCACATAACCTTTGATCAGTTATTGCTGATCACTGACCATTATTTCCATCTCTCATTATTTCTATTTCTGCATATAGATCCATCATCGCAATACAACAGCTATCATCCTCTCATTTCAGAGCATACCCCATCAACTGACAGATACACAGTCACCACCATCAATGAAGATGAAGTGAGAGATCTGATTTGCACTGCAGCCACACCATCCACAAGCAGTTTCATACCCTCAGCCACACCATCCACAAGCAGTTTCATCCCCCCAGCCACACCATCCACAAGCAGTTTCATTCCCCCAGCCACACCATCCACAAGCAGTTTCATCCCCTCAGCCAATTTGACACCATCCACTGGCAACATCATTTCTCCAGTCACAGAGTCCTGTACCATCGTAAACACCCCAGCCACTCCGTCCACCGGCATCCTCATTCCTGCAGCCATCCGGAAACTTTCCAAGCACACCAGGCCAAAACTAACTCAGCAGGATATTTATCAGCTCCAGTGCAAGGTTCTGCGGTCACAGGAGGAGAATTTGCAGTTGAAGAACCGCAAACTTCAACTGCAAATACAAATCCTGGAGCATCAGGCTGGACAGATCAGCGCAGGTCTATCTATCAGTCCAATATTTCACACTAATTTTAAATTATAAAATACATAGTATTTTTATGCCCACTTGGAGTGCATGTGTTTGCTTGTCAGTCCCACTTATTTTTCAGAACATCACATAAATTGTCTTTCTTGTTGCATGAAAAGCTAAATGACTACCTTAATATGTGATATTCATAATATATCATGCTTCAAATAAATTAGCAATTTTCTCCTTATAAAAGTCCACAATTATTAATATTTGCATATGATGATGTCATAATGTATTGGCTTTCAATAGGATGGAGGCAATAACTTGTCAAAGGTGTGTGTGTTCTACATCCCATAATTTAAATAGGAATGGAATATAAGCAACACACTCACTGACTGCCTGTTATTATTTTATATGGCCTCAATAATGTTTGTCCACTTGAACACCGATAAATTTAATTGAGCCCGGATACATGGTTTATTATGGACATTTATCATCTATATATATATGGTGGACTGTGGTAACAACATAGCATAATGTGTTCCTTTGGACTCTGTGTCCCTCTAGTATTCTGACTTAGTTCAGAGAAGCTGTTTGAACAATTTCATATTTGTTCCCAAGAACAAGCAGCTGTGGTGAATATCATACTGTAGCCATAACCTCTGACCCATAATGTCTTCATCACTATCACATTCAGTTGTTGCTTTCGACCATTCTAAAAAAGTGTGAACAGTCGTAAAATGTCAACTAACCACCTTATAACAATTTATCATAAAAAGTATGGAGTGTGGGGACCATTTGATAGGACCTTTACTATTTGTTGAAAATGTATACTCCAGGTTATAGTACTGGGTACCGGGTACTGGTAATTATAGGCTACACGCACCTCATTGTTGAAAGGTGAACTGCAAAGCTTCTCATTGTTCTGTTAAAATGTCATAAATGAAGGCCTTTGTGTATAGTTGTTTATTTGTGGTAATAATTCTGTGGTATACAATCAGTCAAAGCTTATACCACCAGAAAACGTCATTGATTGCCTTCCCATTGTTTTTGGAACGTAATATGACGTTATAGTGGTCCTCACTCATTCAACCGACGTAGGATGAAGTCATGTATACATGAACTAAAACTTGAATGAATGACGGAAACCTCTATAATATCATAATGTTCTACAAGCAAAGAGAGACAAGTGATGTAAGTTTTCAAAACGGATTTATAACAGGCTAACTTGAATATTGTTATTAGTACAATTTAGCAAATATATGTTTTTCAAAATTCGTAGAACAGTTATATCACATAACACAAGATGTATGTGAGCAACATTTTACAAAAAAATGAAAGTTTTACACTACAGTTCACCTAAATAACAGCTTACAATCAATGACAATAATCAGGATGTGTCACCTGAAGTGTCATAATAAAGATTATGAATTGTCATGAAAAATTCCCCCCCCCCCAACACATTAACTTTCATTGGTAAATACAGCCTAACAGTAATTTCAGGCATTTTCTCTGCTATTTCATACCTGGGAAGTCCTGAAAATGGTGGTTGGTATTTGGTCAGGAAAAGCTAGGAAAAAGTCATGAATATTTATTTTTTGTGGTAAGCCTAAATACTGGAAAGAAAAGACACATACAACAATTTGTTGAAATAAATATATTATATTTCATAATGTTGTTGTTAGGAACATGCTACATACATCATAATTACATGCAAACAAAATATCATATGTTGATTAATTTATCATTTCAACAAGTTACTACAATGTAAATACTGTACCATAATAGAGATTGTGCCATTTCAAGAGTATTATAAATATTGCATATCAGAGAAGATAATGTTATAAATATGAGAATATCACAGATACAATACATATGGACGAGTTTAGCATTTTTTCTATTTTTGTAACATTCCAGAGATGGAGTAACTTAATGTTCATATATTCAGTTTCACAATGTAGAGGTGTTGCATGGATTTGTTGCAGTAAATATGAATCATATATGGGGACTGGGCCTGGGGAGTATTGGTACCATAAATACAGTAACTGTAGTTTCATTTTCTTTGAAAATTTCAAAACAGATCCACTGAAAAACTGTTTTGGTAATTCGTCGTGATATAGCTGAAATAGTGTTGAAAGCAACGTTAAATTCTATTCACTCACTCACCCCTGTTTTGGTAAACTTATTTCTGCAATAAGTATTCTTCTGGTTTCTTAACAATTATTAAAGTTCTATATTATACAGACATGTTATGTCACAAACTAAGACTGCAACACCACAAGATATTGCAGACAGTATACATTTATCAGGTTAGAGAAAGCCTGGACCTCTCTAAAATGGAGGTAAAACGGTCGTTTTTGTCCAATAAAATCCAGAATATATCGAATGAAGAGACATCCACGGCGCCATAGGTGACCATGAACACAAATATCCATTATTGGATGGTATTGAAAGAAAACAAATTGTCATCTATCTAATTTGCATAAGAATAGACATGTTTTGTTCTCTATAAGCCATTACACTATGCACACTTTCATTGGAAAAGCAGTGTTTTGACAAGTAACAATACATAAGGTAAGTCGCCTGAAGATTTTGGAGTGTTAATACTGTTATGATAAGCAAGTTAAGAGTTTATTAAGCAAAAATGACCTCTTTACCTCCATTTTAGCGAGTATTTTGAGACTGCAGAGGCATTCTTGGAGAGCTGGATGGGTTACAACCAACAAATAGTTATTCAATGATGGCCTTGAATAATAAGTATTGATATCTTATGGTGAACTAGATATTTTATACATCAAATATATTTGTTTCAAGTACATGTTATTTGCCTGTATACATGAAAAACTTAAGATTCTGATTAGTTTGCTTTACATGTATATTAACAAGATGTTCAGTGGAACATGTAACTGGGTATAATTCTTGGAACCCTCTTTGCAGTAGGCTCATTAAAAATAATTGTTCGTTCATCTAACCACTCCAAATTTTCTCAATGTCTGAAATATCGAAATGGAAAGACCATCCAGGTCACCAAGACAGATTAATCCACTACCCAGCTACCTATAGTTTGTGCCCGTCTGCCCCAGTAATACTTGGTGACAAAGTGATGATAAACGAACAATTATTTTTAATGTGCCCTAATTCCAGAAATATGGTTAACATAGCAGAGCTGCTAATCAAGCAATTTATTTTGAGAAATTAAATACTTAGAATTACTGTTAACCTATCAAGTGATTCCAATTTTCTTATAGTATATTCCAGTCTCATTACATGACAATCTTTGTTCTTTTGCAGATAATTTGTCGCTGTCATGGAATAAAACTATCTTTCTTCGTGTTATCACTGTTAATTAAGGTCTTCAGATATTTTTACTGCAAATTGAATACAGATAAGCTTACTGCTGTAATAATATAGTCCAATGGGCTCCAATACCCCTCAGATATCACTTATTGTTTACATTCAGCAATCATGCATTGCATAAGATGTATTTTCAGCACTTCAACATTTTAGTGTTACATGTTAACAGAAATGTGATCTGGAAGGGTTGACTGCAGTTCTCTCATTTTAGAAATACATACGAAATTGAGCCAGGCCAGCTTTTGCCAAGGCCTTAAATTAATGGGAAATATTTGGTGCTGAGGTTCTGGTAGTTCATGACAATATTCTTACCTCTAGATATACTTTTCTATACAGGTCAGAATCAGGTCAAGTAATTTGATCTTGGAAATATATATCAAGGGTAGTCATCTCCAATAATTTTCTGGTCTATTCTAACTTAAATGCATGGAACGTGAATTCAGAGAGCTTAGGCTTAACATATAGAATTTGACCTTTAAAAAATAGGTCAAGATCAGTGATATTCAATAGTTTTCAGGTCCAGGCATATGTGGTATAAATTTGGACAATGTAGATATAATCCTTTATGAAATATTGTACTACATAGAATCTGACCTGGATAATATAGGTCAAGGTCAGTCATCTTCAGCACACTTTGGAGATGTATACATAGTATTAATTTGAAAGCCCAGCTGTATTTCTTCGTGTTATATCCTAAGTAAACATCATATGACCTTAAAAAAAATAGGCCAAGGTCAGTGAACTGTGGTTGGCTTCTAGTACATCACCAGTTGCATATGTAATATGAATTTGGAGACTACATTTAATCCTTCAAAAAATATAGCAAATACTAGAATTTGACCTTGATAAAATAGGTCAAGGTCAGCCATTTTCAATAGGCTTCTGATTCTTCACCAGATGCATATGTGGTATGAATATGCAATACCGGACTCTAATCCTTCTTGAGATATCGTGTTCACAGACAGACGACGACGACAATACCGTTCGGGTAAAATTTTGCCCGAGGGGTAAAAACCAATCCCCATATTATTAACATTCAGAGCAACCCTAAATCTTGACTCAAATTTTGCCCAGTCAATCTATTGACTATGAACTGGTAACAAATTAGACTCGTACCCAGCTCCAATTCGCTATCGCTCTATGGAGACTAGTTATCGGCAGGCATTTTAAATCAGCACTGCACAGTGATTGGCCCATGGTATTCTCCACCCACAATGCCCCTCCATGCTTGTTTGGACGTCGGCAAAATGGTACATCTTCAGAAAATTTATGACCTAGGCCTATCCAAAGTTCACAGCTCTTCACAAGATCATTATTGTTTAGCATCATCAGATAAACAAGACTAGTACGATCAGACAACATGAAGGCGAAAATACTGTATAATTGACGTAATTCGTTGTTTTCCGCGTTTCAATGGTTGATCTTCAATGCAGAATCTAGGTCAACTAAATTTATAATGTCAGCTGCTTCAAACGAGTAGGCCTACAAGTACGTTCAGTTTTATTTTTTAACAACAAAACTTGCATAATGTTAGCAACAAAAGTACATATAGGGCGTATGAACAGTACTATGTATTGAATGAAGAACAGAAATGCTGCAAATCCCCTGACCTGATCATGAACATGTCACGCTAAGAACCTTGGAATAGGTCATAAATTTTCCGAAGATGTACCGTCTTGCTGGACGTCGTGGTAGTCGTAGAAGCGAGGGCTTTATTTAGGAAACCTACCATAATCGCTCATCGCTCATCAAATCTTACAAAGGATCTATATAATACTTGGTGGATTGGTGGCCGTAGCGCTCAAGGCCCTTTATCGCACCATAGACGAGTACTGGTCACTAGATACACACGAACAACAACAACAACACATATTGACACTGGTCTATTTACCGGTCTAGATTTAGACCGGTAATTCAGCCAATCAGAGAATACAAAATGCCTGCCGCTAACTAGACCCCAACGGTGCGTGTGAGTTGAGGGCTAGGTACGAGTCTAGTAACAAATCTGACAAAGTGGGAAGGAGGAAAACCGCTGCAGTTCTGTGTCTAGGAAATCAGTGATGTGCAGTACACCACACCAAAGGACATGCTTGTCTCCAGATTGTGCATATAATATACTTCAAGTATCATGTGAACCACATCAAAAGTTGTGGGAGGAGTTGATTTGACAAGATGATATCATTTAATCTACAGTATTTCGAATTGTAAAGGGCAATAATTCAGTAATGAAATAACCTCTGTCAACAGTAAGAGCACATGCGCATCTTCAGACTTTGCCGATAATATCCACCAAGTTTCGCATCAATCATATAAAAAGTGTAGGAGTTGCGTTGACAAGACGGACATACAGATATTCAGACAGACGGACAGACAGACTTCAATGGCTATCGCTATATCCCCAGGGGCATATATGCCGGGGGGGGGGGGGGATAAAAAGTAAAATATAAAAATCTCTTCATTTCACCTCAAATATTTAACATTCCAAATTCAATGGTTAAAATGTGGATATTGTTGAACAACTTTTATGGGTAATGTGTAGTAGTGACATGTCATTGCTCAAATAACAAGACAAAAATTAATATTTAAGATGAATAATCACCACTCCTGACCACCAGCCACCATAAAATTTTATAATGTTCGGACAGTGACCTTGACCTTTGACCGTTTGACCTTGAAATGAATAGGGTTTGTCTTTCCCCTATGGATAAGGTACTAGTATACACAAAACAGCTTACAGAAATTATCAGGCAGACAGATGGAGAAAACTCGCTATTGCATTTTATGAACTAGTCACATCAGTCATATGAAGAGATACGTGAACTTGGTCAGTTTTTTATCCACCAGATCTATGTTATTTCCAACTGATTTTCCCGAAATGATACATGTATAATTAATTCTCATCTTTGAACCTATTGGATATAATTTCTTTTTATAAAGTCACAGTCACACTTAATATGAGGAATAAGACCCGGACAACTAGATATTTAAAAAAAATAATGACAAATGAGTTACTCAGTGATTTTTTTATGTTTTCTAAATTGAAATTTTGAAAACATTTACAACTGGTGTACCAATAACTGATAACTTTCACATACCTTTTCACATGTATTCATACTGTACACAAATAGTCCCATGAAGAAATTACATATTTTGGAAGGACAAAAATGGATTTTAGTCCTTAAAAAAAAATCCCTCAAATCTGTGGTACACCCACCCCCCCCTCTCCTGTCCTCTGTCTTACACCTAATTTGCCAGTCCTAGTAAAATTAAGTGAAAAAGGTGTTTACAATATGTCGCCTTACACTAGCACCATTTTGCACACCATTGTAAGGTTCTACAGGATGATTTCCCTCATCTGGTCCATCCTCACAGGGTTCTCCAAGGAGTTTGGCAATATTGTGTAAGACACCACAAGCAATGATCAGACTGCATGCACGATTTGGACAAAGACGAACCTAAAAATGACAAGAACCATACCATAATTATTAAATGTGAATATGCAGTACTCGAGCCTTACAAATAATACATGCATATTACATGTGCATGACCAAATGTACATGTCATTGCAGCAGGTTATTATTAGAGAAAATCAGTGTAAGGACATACAAACATTGCAGATGTTGACAATAAAATATGAACGGCTTCAAATGATACGCAAATATTAATATCAATACAATATAATCAAATATAATTTCAGAAACAACTGGGTGATTGCCTCAGTGTAGTCATAAAATTATTTCCCGCAGGATATATTTCTATATTTGAGGGAGGGAGGGAATTTGGCTTAATGTCACACTCAAGTTTGTTTCACTCATATGGTGACAGTCAGTTTGGTTGGTGGAGGAAGCCGGAGTACCCGGAGAGAACCACCGCCCTTTCGCAAGTAGCTGACAAACTTTCACACATGGACCAGCTGGGCTCGAACCCTTGCCGGTTCAGCGGTGTGAGGCTAGCAGTCACGGTCAGCGAAGCGCCTTAGACCGCTCGGCCATCTTCTATATTTGAATTGAGTATTATACATACATGTATATATCCATAGTTTTCTATTCAAAATAATAGGCAGCTATTATGGACAAAAGATTATATCATACCTCAGAGTGGAGAACGTGGAAACGACGTTTCCACTGACCAAATGTTCTCTCAATGGTACATCTTGTTGACTTGTGGGCCTTGTTGTATTTCTTCTCTGCAGGACCATTCGGTTTGAGGAAAGGTGTCATCAGATATGGTTTGCATCCATAGCCTGAATCACCTAATAACAGTCCATCATTCAGCCCTCGATGATTTTGTTCTATATACTGACAAATCAGCGAAGAGGTGAATATATGGCTGTCATGAGTGGATCCAGGCCATCGTGCCACAATGTTGGTGAATTTCCCTGGAAAACAAATCAATCAACTTACTAATTTGAAAGTTTTTAGTTAATAAAGAAGAGCAATATGTTTTGACCTGCTGCAGGGGCTTGTTGTAAAGTCATAATTGTGCTTCGCCCATCCCCTCCCCTTTCCCATCACTCTTAATGGAGTTCTCTTGCTGTCCAAAATGAAAAATTCTTGTCTCGGGCAGCAGGAAGTATGCAGTACTCTGTTTCCTTGTGTGAACATGGATTCCATTGTGGGGATGTCAGGATGTCATCATACATGCAAGACAATTATCAGCATTCTCTCAGGACCCCATTTTATTTCACGATCCGCCTCACCCCATACAAATAATCCCTTTGGATACTATATCCCATCTATATAATCAATTCACTAATCATATGAATATTATATCCCAGACACATGTACCATTCCCTATTTATACTGTATCCCGGACACAATGGAGTTACCATTCCCTATGAATACTGTATCCCAGCCACAATGTCGTTACCATTCCCTGTGAATACTGTATCCCAGGCACATGTACCATTCCCTACTTATACTGTATCCCAGACACATGTACCATTCCCTATTTATACTGTATCTCAGACACAATGAAGCTACCATTCCAAATTTATATTGTATCCCATACACAATGAAGTTACCATTCCATATTTATATTGTAATCCAGACACAATGGAGTTACCATTCCGTTTGAATACTGTATCCCAGGCACATGTACCATTCCCTACTTATACTGTATCCCAGACACATGTACCATTCCCTATTTATACTGTATCTCAGACACAATGGAGTTACCATTCCCTATATCTAATGTATCCCATACACAGTGGAGTTACCATTCCAGATTGTAATCCAGACACAATGGAGTTACCATTCCCTTTGAATACTGTATCCCAGACATGATGTACATACAAATGACCAATCAAATCATCGTGTCCACTTATAATATATCTGGTGATGGAGTGAGTATGGAGTGTCTAGGTACTGTGACATACATATTACTGTAAACCAAGCCTTTCATTTTTGCTAGCATTGAACAATACTGCGAGTACAGCATTTATACAATGGGCAATTTCCACTGTACTTCGATTTAATCCCCGAACAATGCTGTCTGGCCTCAATGGCAGTGAGCAGTACATGTACACCTGACTGGCAAAGACTGTTTGATATGAAAATTGTCTTGGGAAGTATTTTTAAATATATTTTTTACTTTATCAGTAATTGTCATCTAGAAATTTTGTGTGAACTGAGCCTACTTGACAATTGTCAATTATGCAGAGCTTTTGGAACCAGGCACAATCAGACCAGGCTGTGAATGAAAGGAGCACAAGTTGGGGATTGAATAGAAAATATCCACTGCACAAACTGGTTTAGATGTATTTGAAACTAATACATGTTGGTGACAGCTGCGACATACACCTGTCTTTGATAAATCCACAAAGCTTCGAACTGTCATTCTTATTGTCTGCCACGAATTACCATTGCCTTTGAGAATTATGTTGACAAATATGTGATAAAAAATCTTTTAAAAATATTTCCCATCAAATTTTCCTTTCTGACATAGTCTTTGTTGTAGCAGTGATTTCATACAATTTTATGACCATCTTTCAAGATTGTGTGTTTTAAGCACACACTCTTGAAAGATGGTCCTAAAATAATATTCTTTATTGACTTCTGCTGGTGCCGAGAAGCTATGTTTCTGCTACCCCCTTAGCCCAAATATAACTTTTCATCCGTTATCGATGATATATTTTCGACCTAAGGTTGCCAGGGTTATCACAAATGTATGCTTGCTGGTCCTTTCTTGAATGGCGGGATATTTTATTCATATTGTCATATTTACACCAGTTTTCACTAGTTGAAAAACCGGATTCATGTTAAGAACATAGATCACATGTCATGAGAACAACCTGAAGCTCACAGTGGCCCAAGTGTTGTGCGACAGTGTCGCCGACACCGGGGCAAGGCAGCATTGTCCAAGGATTGACGTGGGATCTCATTAAACATGGATTTTCAATGGGGCTTCTAATCCCTCTGTCATCATTTTTGAGGTGGCGGACACGGACAGTGGAAAATACGCTTGTTATTTTTCGTTCACAATGGATTGGAGCTACAAATAATGCAAGTGGACGTTATGCCTGCTGAGTCAGAACAATCACTCTGTAGATAGGTTTATCATGAGAAAAGTTCATCTCGGAAGATCGATATTGCCATGATATTGTGCTCAGTTTTCGACATAAGACTAACAGCGGGACCACAACACAGGCACAACATGCACTTTTTACTTACAAATGTTCACGGTTTCAACACCAACAAACAATGAGACAGGCAAAAAAGTAGGTTTTCTAACTAACTGTGCACACATGTTACATATACCGTTCCATGAAAGCTTACAGTCATGATCGCATATCCCTTGCACGTTTATTGAGTGATAATTCGCTCGGTTCACGTAGGCGGGCTCGTCTTCGTGGGGGCCGAGGATTTGCACATGCGTGCCGTCGACACATCCAACCACTTGAGGGAATCCCCCGAGGTCAAATAATCCCTCCCTGATTCGCCTCTTCTCCAATTCGGTTTCGGGCCAAATGATGAACATATCTCTCTTCTGGACGAGAGCGTTGCTCACATCCTGGATTATCCTCGAAACTGTCGACTTGTCGAGACCAAATGTATCACCA
Organism: Hanleya hanleyi; assembly: GCA_036873755.1. Taxonomy (NCBI): domain Eukaryota; kingdom Metazoa; phylum Mollusca; class Polyplacophora; order Lepidopleurida; family Hanleyidae; genus Hanleya; species Hanleya hanleyi. The sequence continues at coordinate 26,202 of JAVTVY010011525.1, forward strand.
ATTACTTGAAGAAAACTGCCACTGGCGACAAACCGCAAAAACACCAAAACTTGTGTCACTGGTGACAAAGCTTGATTCCGTTTTGTTTGTCTCTTCAGATCGTCGTACAGCAAATCCACGATGAAATGTAACGATTCCCTCCCAAAACGATAACGTGCTCGAATTTCACTATCTGTAAACGTATCTAAATGTGACTGGCGTAGCCGAAAATGTTTCTCTTGCCTATGTAATCGAAATATCGGGCCAAACAGCGCTAGATTGGCCATAATCGACGATTTTTGACAGCAGAAAATGATTTTTACTTCCGGGTTTGAGATTCACAAATTCAGTAGGGTAAAAGATAAACTACCTCCATCCATGGTTTAAAGTTATCCCATGGTTAAGTGTTATTTAACCCCGGGATAAAGTTAACACTGCTTTCAGCAACGCATCTTATCCCCGGGATAAATTTTAACCCACGGTTATAAGACTTATCCCTGGGATAGTGCCAATCTAGCCCCAGAACTCACTTTAGCTGCGAAAACTGACCTCTGGCCTAGTGGATTTCTGGGAGCGAAAACGGAAACATCACACCTGTTTGTTTACTTTCTTATGTATTCTACTTTTTATGTGTTTTGTACTCTGTCCCAAATGCGATGCTCAGTACAATAAAGAATCTTATTTTATCATGCGAACAATTAATTTTCGGCGGAAACAATCTCGCATTCGTCTATTTCCGTATTGACGAAAATTAGCCCAGTTGCTGAGTTCTGATAGATTGCTATTATTCAACTAAACATAGAAATAGTTTTGTATAATTTGAATGAATTATGTTCGTTTGGTTAAAAGTAACTGAATTTCACAATAAAATGCGCCCGAATCTCTTGATTATCAAAGGCACTATTTCGTATCCGGCTCACTACGTGATCGTCATACGCTCCCCACCAGTGGGGAGTTGTGCGTTCTATGTGAGAGGCTCGTTCCGCCAATACGGAAATAGCCGAACGTGAGATTGGGATAGTGCTTATCCCACCGTTGCGTGGCAGTCTGAAGTGAAAATTGCGCCTTTTTGGCCGGAGTGAAAATCATGAGCGTGTTACATCGCAGTGCCGACATAGACGTCAATGAGGTGGATAGGAGTATCAAAAATAAGTTTCGTTGGTCATGGCTGGAGGACAACGACTGTCACGGGGATCACCTTTCAGACTACATAAGGAAACTCAATTTGCCAGGTTTGGCTGAATGTACGGGCTTGGGATCGATTCTCGTACAGATCAAATCTCGTACACCTCGCACGTGCGCGCGTTCAAAGCACGTGGTGACTTTCTATGTGGATTGCTTATGTGCGGGGCAATCTAGCCCCAGAAGTCACTTTAGCTGCGAAAACTGACCTCTGGCCTAGTGGATTTCTGGGAGCAGAAACGGAAACGTCGCACTTGTTTGTTTACTTTCTTATTTATTCTACTTTTTATATGTTTTGTACTCTGTCCCAAATGGGATGCTCAGTGCAATAAAGAATCTTATCTTATCACGCACACAATTAATTTCGGCGGAGCCAATCTCGCATTCGTCTATTTCCGTATTGGCGGAAATTAGCCCGGTGCTGAGTTCTGGTGATGATTGCTATTATTCAGCTAAACATAGAAATAGTTTTGTATAATTTGAATGAGTTATGTTGTTTGGTTAAAATTAACTGGGCTACACAATAAAATGCACCCGGATCTCTCGATTATCAAAGGCACTATTTCTTAGCCGGCTCACTGCGTGATCGTCATACGCTCCCCACCAGTGGGGATTTGTGCGTTCTATGTGAGAGGCTTGTTGCGCCAATACGGAAATAGCCGAACGTGAGATTGATGTGCGGGGATGAAGTTTAATTTGTCTGTCAAAATTTCTACTTCTTGGTATGTTTGGAAGTATTATTTTTTTGTAAATTGTTTTCTGGAGAATACTTACTTGTGGTTTCCATCACGTGGGGAGTCCATTTTATCGCCAACCAATATATGTAACCTGACTGATGATCATGATATTCATTCTACGAAAGCCAGACGACAATCCCATTTCGACAGCTGTGTTTATGTCATGTGACACGGGGCGCAGTCATTGTTTTTCTTCGACTGCCCCTCTCCATCTGGGTGCACTCCGGAGATTCTTTTATTCGGCATGGAATAGACTATGGGTCCGTTTTTCGGCCACCAGTTGTCGCAAAACCTTCAACCCAAATCACTTATATGTATATATTTTCTGAAAGAGCACGATGAAACTATTATTTTAAGATATACCACTGCTATGTTATAGAAAATTTAAACTCGAACATTCTTCTCCATGCTTGCTTCATTTTTCCTAGAAACCCTTAAAAATGTCGAAAAATGGTCAAATTCGGCTCAATTTCCAGAAAAATCTGTAAGAGCGATTTCAATTAAACTTCTTACTCACGTTCCCTGGTCCGGTCTCAACTTAAAAAGGCAAAAAAAGGGGTGAAAACCTAACCGTTTTTGTCAGATTTTCTTCCCGTAAATGAGTCCGATTTTTAGGCACACCCAAGGGGCATAACTGAGGCAGGACAAACTTTGCTCCATGATCCCGATCAGCGTGTAGACGAAGCCAGCACTCGATTTGTACGTACTCGTTTGCAGCGTTGATAATGCTGAACAGGATGGCATTATAGATATTAGCTATTAAGAAGACAAGAAGAATTATGATGTAGCAGAACAAGGGCAGTCTATCGTATTATGAAATTAGAGAGGGGCCATTACTACGAAACTGCGGAGGGCCACCTCTGCGAACGAATGTTCACAATCAAATGGGGGAAAACTCACTTTTCCAATAAATCAGGGCCATGTTCCAGTTGAATTTTACGTCATGAAATAGCATAAAAATATATCAATCTATATATTTCTGAAACGAGTATTTCTTCAGGATTCCAAATATATTATCAAAATTAAAATCGGATCATTATTGGATACGCTATCAGTTATTTGACGGCCGCGGAGTTATAATTCCGATGATTACCGATGATTTTCCGGAGATAAAATAATCTCGTTTTTCATTCAACTAACAACAGTCGCTGTTCAGCCTTTGATTGCGGAAAAGTCAGATTGATAAATTGTCTCTTTAGTATATTATTTCTTCTAAAAATACTCAAATAAACTATTTAGGTGCTTGGACGATGACATTTACAACAATTGTGACTTTCGTCTGCTGTACGGGAATTGCTCTCTCTCGTGGGTTACAAGTACCGAAAAAGTCGAGTTAGTAACTGCTCCCGCACGTGCGGGGAAAGGTCACGTAACCCGCGAAACTCCTACCAGGAAAGGGTCTTGATCCCAGCACTAACCAGGTCAGTTTTTGTGTCTTTCAAGAAATTACTTTTATATAAAATTGAAATAAACCGTGAAAAGTGTACGAGAAATGATACCTAGGCCGTACCATTTGTAATGATAGAGTACATTACGGCAGCTCAGGAAAAAAATCTTTACAAGCTCACGCAAAATCGGCAAAGCATCTGTCAATGTGTGATCCAAATGTTCCATCATTCCATACAGGAGTCTCTGAATAAATTTACAGAAATTAATTTTCAAAATAAGTTTGCTTAATATTTTAGAATCAGAATGAGGGTGTATTATGAAACAGGTTTTGCTTGAAAAACAACACAAAAAACGTAGTAAAGGCTCAGGCCACTTGTGCGAACAGGGGCCGGGGGCCACGCCGCTTCCCCCCCCCCAATATTTTCAGCAAAAAAAAAGACAAAACAAAACAAAACAAAACAAAAACAAAAAAAAACACAAAAAACAGAAAAAGGCATAAACTGATAAAATAAAAAAATAAAAAAACGATAAAGCAAAAAACCTATATCTGTATTGAATGCAAATTTTACTTTTCAATGAGCATCAAATCTGTGCTTTTACACTACAATGAATATCAGCCACTTCAACAGGAAATATTAGTGAGCTTATGATCTCTCCGAACATGCCCATGAACGAATTAAGTGCCAGTCAATGTCTCCATCTGGTTGCTTTGGAGTCAGATGTTTATAGTCTACCCGAGATTGGTTTTTAAAGATACACCCTCATGTTGTTTCCTCTTGGACTTCAAATAGTTTGTCCTTCAGCTTCTTCTCTACTTAGGGTGCTTCTTGAAATAAGAACATGAGTTCCTTGATTGGAATGGCATATGCCGGTTAGGCAAATCGGATACACCACAAGGGCGGATCCAGCCAAAAATCATAGGTGGGGTCGACTATCACAGCCCAACAGGCGAGGGTCCAGGGGCCGCCTAGGCCCCGGAAGCTCCGGGGTCCTAGATCGCCGGAGATGCGTTCTGAGCGTTTTCCCGGAAATAAAACTGATCATAATGTGTGCAGATTTATGGTTCTATTTTCACGATTTTGCCGCAATTATAAGCACGCATCGATATTGAAAAAATCGCACCTCATGCCTGCATCCATTTGACTTTCTAGTTATATTGAAAACATACAAAACGATGGCATTTAGTTCATGGAAAGGAAACCAAGATGCCTACCGATACGGTTCATTCACAAAAAGATAAAACAAGGAAATCCTCATAGCCCAACAGGCGAGGGTCCAGGGGCCGCCTAGGCCCCGGAAGCTCCGAATTTCTAGATTTCCGGAGATGCGTTCTAAGCATTTTCCAGGAAATAAATTTGAACATAATGTATGTAGATTGATGGTTCTATTTTCACGTTTGTTTCTCATTTATAAGCACGCATCGATATTGAAAAAATCATACTTCATGCCTGAATCTATTTGGCTTTCTAGTTATATTTAACGGATAAAAAACGATGACTTTTACATCATGGAACATTAGAACCAATATGATACCGATTCATTTACACAAAGCTAAAATAAGCGGTCCTCACAGCCTGACAGGCGAGGGTCCAGGGGCCGCCTAGGCCCCGGGAGCTCCGGGGTTCCAGGTTGCGGGAGATGCGTTTTACGCGTTTTCCCGGAAATAAATCTGAACACAATGTAGATAGATTTATTGTTCTATTTTCACATTTGTTTCGCATAAACATGCATCGATATCAGTGAAGAATATGCCCGACACCATTTGACTTCCTGGTTTAACACAAACAAAACAGGCCTATAACACACCACTATACACGTGGTGCGCTCGCGGCGATAATATCTGATTTTAGATACATATTGAAACTCCAACTTAAATAGTACACTCACAAGCTACATGAATAGATGATGGTCTGTTTAATACACATATAGATACTCTAATTACATAATCCACATTCATTTAATTTACATATCGACATTTCAAGACATTATTTCTACGTGGAATCCCAGGGTTGGCTGATCCTTCAAAAAAAAAAAAAAATTTAGGTTTCATGGGGGGGGGTCCGGACTCCCCTGACCCCCCCCCGTAGATCCGCCCTTGCACCATGTCCAGTGTGGTGTTCTGATCTGGATGGATTAGAGTTCCAGTTGGAATGGCTTATGCCATCCCCCTCTTGTTATGGCACATTCTCAAAGAGAGCCGTGTCTACCCGCGGGAGACCAAAGCGACTCTCATGTAAACTGGTGACATTTTTGAATCTCCAATCTCAAAGCGAGGCAGCATGACATCATTCTCAAAGCGAGCCGTGTCTACCCGCGAACTACTTCCTGTATTAGATAACTCGCTTTCACGGCCAAGTATACATACCGACAATAATTTGTTCGCGATTGATATGCTCCTAAACGGAAAGAGTCATTTCCCAATTATATAGCCCACGTTATGTTTAGCAATTCGCTTCTAACTTGGCGGAGTCAGCAGGTCAGTGACAAGCCAGATAATCATACGCCGCCTACTCACCCCCCAAATTTTGGGGGGATGGCTCCCATTTACGCGTGAGACTCTTTCTCGCAGTAGGGAGTCTCGCGAGACGAGAATGGTTATGGCATAGCCATCCTTTGTCTGCCCAGTTCCAAAAAGTATGCCATGGAGTTCCTAGGAGTTCCAACTAGGTGCAGCATGATTTTAAGATTGTAAGAGATGCTTTTTATCGAGCAAATACTTTGGAAGATCTTTTTATTCGGGTGAGCGAGGATTACATCTTGGGTTATTTGAGCGAAATCGGGCTGTTACATACGTTTTATTGTGTGTATGTTTTAATGCGTTGGATTACTAAGCTAATGACTTGAGTACTTAGAATTTTGTTTGATCGTCGCTATATAGCTGAAATATTGCTGAACGAGACATTAAACCTTACTTCTCTCTCTCTCTCCTCTCTGTTTGCAATGCCTTATGTCAGTGCCTAGCATGCCCCAATTTCAAGAAGCTTCCTTAAACTGAGCTTTAATCTAATTAAACGGAGATTCCACGAAGATACCGTATTGCCCCAAAACACCCTCCGTTCATTGGTTGATAATTTAAACGGGCAGTTACAGTAATAACTGTACAGCCCTAATCTGCCTACAGGACCTGGTATGGAGATAGGAGTACCGGTATACAGAACTGTATCATGGAGGATGGCTCATTCACACTCATAAGTTGACCTGTGCTCGGCTCCACAACAAGCATGACAAGTAGAAAACAACTGTGTTGTTGAGATATCTTTTGATTGAAATGACATATATTTAACATTTAATTTATTTCTACTTCCGAACATTCTAATTTTCTTGACGGGGAATATTAAAAAAAAAAATGAGAAACAACAAAACAGGCAAAAAATACAGAGATTACACAGGGCTCGAAATTAACGCTTGTCCGCTTGTCCCGGACAAGTGAAAATTAGCTGGGACAACTAACTTCTGTCTGCATGGTTGTCCCGGGACAAGTACTTTAAAATTAGAAAAATCACAGAAACCAGCTTCAGTCAGACATTCAGACACAATTGATAAATTTTCCTTGGATAATTTGAGCTGAAAATTAAAATGATTCTGTTTTTCGGCACCGTGTTGTTGTTCTGGCAGGCAATTTCTGTCTCCTGCATTTTATCGCGAGTTTGATTTTAGGGGAGATAACTCGTGGCCATTTCCATGGCAGACTTAGTTCCCTTGATATCTAATGCCACTGCTTGGAGAGTGTCAAATTGTCGATCCAGTGTAGTCTGATTTGCGGCAGAATTTGACATATATAGAAAGCAGAAAATATGTCTCTTTTTACATTCGGCTTCACGGCAAATAAACGCGGACATGGAGAAGATCATGATCAGGTTGAGGCGCCGACTGAAGTAGCCGAAAAGCGCCAAAATTTCACTGACACACCCGACGACGTACATCCTGCGACAACAGCAGCTGAAGGTGCACGTGGCATTAGTGGTCGGGTCCGGAATTTCCTGCCAGCGTGGCGCGATGGACGGCCTTGGCTATTATACGAAAATTATCCAACAATTGAGAACAGACAAAGTTGAAACTTACCTTTACCGATTGTATACTGTAAATGATCAGTGATGGTGTAATGAATAAGGTAAATAAAGACCAGCAAATATTGATTAAAACTTGAAATTATTTTGAAAAATTTGGGGCAAGTAGTTATTTTTTGGGACAACCAGACTATCCATAGTGGTTGCCCATGGGACAACCACTGGAAAATCTTAATTTCGAGCCCTGTTACATCTGTGAAGATTTGTTGTTTTATTCCTCGGAAATACGCTAGAACGGGTCTCCGGCCATCTAAGACCCCTGGAGCTTACGGGGCCTGGGCGGCCCCTGGACCCTCGCCTATTTGTGCTGTGATAGTGGCCCCCCCAATCACCAATTGCTTCCGCCGTGCCTGTGGCTTGCCAATCATATTTTCTTATTTTATTTGCCAGAAATTGGCTCGAATGCATCTCCAGCCATCTAGGACCCCAGAGCTCGTCCAGACCCCGTCCTAAAGTGCTAGGATAGTATTTTCAGGTTTTTTGACAAAAGTCCACTTACATCACTGAATCATTTAATTCGTAAATAAGTAAATAATCTAGATATATGTAAGGCAACTGCTCAATCAGGAATTAATACACTTTGTCTTTACAATAGTATATTATCTTGAGAAAAGCGTGATGTGGATAATAACAATCGGTGATATTCAAATGTGACATGCACATGGTAGAACAAAATGCATCAATTCGGTAAGATAAGATAAGATCATTTATTTTGAGTCGGTTTGATAAATACAAACAAAGAACGTTAGCTCGCAAGGAGCTATTGTCACCGACTATGTGCAATATTAACAGTGCTAGTGCATAACAAACGTGGCATATTAAATATAAACGAGTAATAAAATTATAAAAAATTAGTCCATATACATTGAAATTGAAATAATATATAGATATATATTTATTTTTTTTCTTAAAAAAAGTTTTTTTCTTTTTTAATTATTATGCTAATATATCTTTTGTGTATAAGTATATAATATTTACTTTTTTTTTCTTAAAAGTTTATAATAAAAATATGATATATCTTTTTGTGTATATTAAAGTATATATATATATTAAATAATAACTTGATCATATCACAGACTCAAATTTATTCGTTCTAGTTCTCTCGCAGTCTCACATATCCTTACACTCACACGCGCCCCTCACGTACACCTGCTTTCACCCACTCACACACACCACTCGCACACCCCCAATCACACACCGACGCATGATAGATAATTTGCATGCAATTCTCGTAGAAAAATTTAAATAAACAGCGGAACATACTAAAAAAAAAAGAAATGAAAATGATGAGATCATAGGTGTCGACAGTCCTTATTTTACAAAACAAAAATGAACCTATTCAACCCATTTCCTTATTCTTGTCTTGAAGCAGCTTAAGGTAGGGGATTGTTTGATATCATCAGGTAAACTGTTCCATAATTTGGAACCGATATAACTGACAGACGACAGTCCAAATCTCGTTGTTCTGACTTTAGGAATTTCAAGAGTAAGAACACCTCGTAAGTTATAATCACATTTTTTGAGTTTGAATAGTTCTTGTATGTATATCGGGGAATGTCCATGTATTGCTTTGTATACTTCAGTCGCTAACCGTCTTTTTCGTGTGTGTTCTAAACTAGACATTTTACGGTGAAGTGTCGAAATATGGGGTCTCTATATATAACCCCATGCTTTATGGATTTATATAAAGCATGGGGTTATATATAGAGACCCCATATTTCGACACTTCACCGTAATACCACCGTCCACACCCCCCAAAACTCTTGTTTTGTGGGCCTGTGTCTTGAACATAACGTACACATATACAAGTATCATAATTCCACTTTAACCACATATTTGGAACACTTCTGCTCTTCTAATGAACCCAAGCAAATGTTTGGTTTTACTGGTACGATACTCTTCAAGTTCTGCCTAATCGCTTCAACCAATCCGAGACTTGCACACAATTCAAGTGAATCCTTTAACAAAGAGATGCGCTCATAGCATAAGCAGGTGCACTGACACGCGTTTCGGTTTATTCATTCTCTTTCTCCCCTATCTCTTCAACATATGGCGGGTTTTTAACTATTGATAACTGGTGTAAATATGATCTAAATGGATCAAATTATCTTACTATTCCAAGAAAGGACCATTATTCTTACTTTCATTATCATTTTGGCAACTTCAGATTGAAAATAGTCCGGTTATCACTGATTAAAACTATTTTCTTGGATAAAGAGATCGGAAAGAAAGAGAATGAACGAACTGCAACTGACGGTGCTATCAGTGCAGCTCTTTGTTAAAGGATTAGCTTGAAGTTTTTGCAAGTGGAGGATATTCAGAATATTTTTTTCTAATCATCGTTTCAACCATTTTTTTTTAAACAGTCTTCTGTTTAATCGCCTCAACCAAATCGTTGGAACGCTCCTGTCTGATAAATACAACAAATATATGGTTTGGTTTTACTTGGGCACTCCATCGTATAAACTCGGATATATCACGGCATATTATATCGGCCTTCTGCGCTGTATAAATCCCGTGCCATTTCAAGATACATTTGTTAGCCAGTTAGGTGACTAGCTTGGTGAACATTTTCAAAGTCACGCCCACAGTAATTACTGTATAGCACGCGGGCCAGTATAAGTAGTACAGTAAGTGGATATAGAGTTAAGTTGACCTTTGACCTCTGAGGTCGATGAGAGTCGATATGCGCACAATGAAAATATATAGGGAGCAAATCGGGCTTCATTGACCTTTGACCTCTGAGTGCACTCTATCCCATGATGCATCACAATTTCGTAGTATAAAAGCGCATTTCGAGTAGAGGGGAGTCACAGAGGGGAGGTCACGTGGAGGTCAAGTGAGTATAGTAAACCCTTATTCAGTATCCTAAAAAGTATATAAAGGTGATTTAAAAGCATATTGACCTTTGACTGCGCATGCGCGAAAAAACGAGCATGACCTGTGTATGAATGTCTGACCTATATCTGGTATCGCTGTTACATCATTGTTTACATCCGGGTCTTTGAATGAATGATAGGCATGTACTGACCTGTATCCGGGTACTTCCCATCGGGGTTTTTCCACATCTTGACATCCGGGTCCTTATCTGGTGGCTGACCTATATCTGGTATCGGAGTTACATCATTTTTCTACATCCGGGTCTTCGGTGTGGGATCGTATGATTCAATGATAGGCATGTACTGATCTGTATCGGTGATGACGTCACTTCCGGTTTGCGTGAATCGAGCGTGATCATGTTTAGACTTGTGCCATTGCTCATGGGGTTTTTTCCATTCATCCGGGTCCTAGTCTACATCCGGATACCCTGGTTTTACATCCGGGTCCTCTTCAACATCCGGGTTGCTACATCCGGGGACCGTGGAACATGCGATGAGTGAGTGAGGCGTGCTCAACGCCCGGATGCACTAACGATGGTGAGTGAGTAGGTGAGTGAGTGAGTGAGGCGTGCCCAACGCCTGTCTTAACGCATGGAGGCACTAACGATGATGAGTGAGTGAGGCATGCCCAACGCCCGTGAGGCGTGACCAACGCCCGTCTCAACGCCCGTCGCTACGCCTTAACGCTCTCTTAACGCCTTAACGCCCTATCTTTGCGCCTTAACGCCCGTCTCAACGCCCGTCAACGCTTAGCCTAATGCTTCAACGCCCTGATGAACTAGCTCAGAAGCTCTGATTTTCATGGAATTGCCACCAATACATCGAAATGCAGTGACGCCCGTCATTACGCCTTAACGCCCGTCTCAACGCCCGTCAACGCCCGTGGTTACGCTTTAACGCCCGTCTCAACGCCCGTCGTTAAGCCCTAACGCCCGTCTCAACGCCCGTCGTTACGCCTTAACGCCCGTCTCAACACCTTAACGCCCTATCTTTATGCCTTATCGCCCGTCTCAACGCGCTATTATGCAGATTTCAGCCAATCAAACTTGGACAGTAACGCCCGTCGACACTTAGCTTAACGCTTCAACGCCCGGGTGAACTAGCTCCGAAGCTCTCATCTTCATGGAATTGCCACCAATACATCGAAATGCAGTGACGCCCGTCAACGCCCGTCGTTACGCCTTAACGTCCGTCTCCACGCCCGTCGTTACGCCTTAACGCCCGTCTCAAAGCCTTAACGTCCGTCAACGCTTAGCTTAATGCTTCAACGCCCTGGTGAACTAGCTCAGAAGCTCTGATCTTCATGGAATTGCCACCAATACATCGAAATGCAGTGACGCCCGTCAACGCCAGTCGTTACGCTTTAACGCCCGTCTCAACGCCTTAACGCCCTATCTTTACGCCTTAACGCCCGTCAACGCTTAGCTTAACGCTTCAACGCCCTGGTGAACTAGCTCAGAAGCTCTGATTTTCATGGAATTGCCACCAATACATCGAAATGCAAAGACACCCGTTGTTACGCCTTAACGCCCGTCTCAACGCATTAACGCCCCATCTTTACGCCTTAACGCCAGTCTCAGCGCCTTAACGTGCGACAAAGGGGATTTGGAGGACGATTGATCTGGTCAAACAGGGCTATACCACCAAACACTGGTCAAACAGGGCTATACCACCAAACACTGGTCAAACAGGGCTATACCACCAAACACTGGTCAAACAAGACTATACCACCAAACACTGGTCAAACAGGGCTATACTACTTTTTTTAGGGCTATTTTTTTAGATGACGACTCTAACGAATATTATGGATTAAGAATACTGATCAGCGATACGGATTTGATATTTTTGGAACATCATGATGTCTTGCCGGCATCATTGAAAACTGTTGACCGCTTCTCTCTTGCAGGAAACAAGCCTATGTTTATGTATACTATGATTGTCTTTTTGAATTTGGTGCTAATACTGTTATGTGGAAAATGGAATAGGTCTTTGGATTATGGACGCGGATATTCTCTAATGGACGACGGCTGGATTATGAATGACGGACTAGACGCTTGTAACCAAACAATGATCAAACAGTGCTATACCACCAAACACTGGTCAAACACGGCTATACCACCAAACACTGGCCAAACAGGGCTATACCATCAAACACTGGTCAAACAGGGCTATACCACCTTTGATGACCCATATTGAACGGAAGTGACATTTGACCCATGCGCACCATTATCCGGTATTCTGTAAGAGCATTTGGACACCCGTTGGCCTCAATAATTTGCATACGACCTCTGTGAGGTCACTTCCGCTTCCCGTCACGTGACCGGAACTGACATTTGACCCCTGCGCACAAGAACTTTCAACGGTCCTTTTCAGGGCCTGCACAGGGGTTAAAGGTCAGTTCCGGTCACATATGCAAATTATTGAGGTCAACATGTGTCCAAATGCTCTTGCAGAATACCGGATAATAATGGTGCGCATGGGTCAAAGGTCACTTCCGTTCAATATGGGTCATCATAGGTAGTATAGCCCTGTTTGACCAGTGTTTGGTGGTATAGCCCTCTATGACCAGTGTTTGGTGGTATAGCCCTGTTTGACCAGTGTTTGGTGGTATAGTCCTGTCTGATCATTGTTCGGTAGCATAGCCCTGTTTGACCTATGCTTGGTGGTATAGTCCTGTTTGACGAGTGTTTGGTGGTATAGCCCTGTTTGACCAGTGTTTGGTGGTATAGTCCTGTTTGACCAGTGTTTGGTGGTATAGCCCTGTTTGACCAGATCAATCGTCCTCCAAACCCCCTTTATCGCACGTTAAGGCGCTGAAACGGGCGTTAAGGCGTAAAAATAGGCATTAAGGTGTTGAGACGGGCGTTAAGGCGTAAAGATAGGGCGTTAAGGCGTTGAGACTGGCGTTAAGGCGTAACGTTGGGCGTTGACGGGCTTCACTGCATTTCGATGTATTGGTGGCAATTCCATGAAAATCAGAGTTTCTGAGCTATTTCACCAGGGCGTTGAAGAGTCAAGCTAAGCGTAGACGGGCGTTAAGGCCTAAAGATAGGGCGTTAAGGCGTAACGACGGGCGTTGACGGGCGTCACTGCATTTCGATGTATTGGTGGCAATTCCATGAAAATCAGAGCTTCTGAGCTAGTTCACCAGGGCGTTGAAGAGTTAAGCTAAGCGTTGACAGGCGTTGAGACGGGCGTTAAGATAGGGCGTTAAGGCGTTGAAACGGGCGTTAAGGCGTACCGACGGGCGTTGACGGGCGTCATTGCATTTCGATGTATTGGTGGCAATTCCATGAAAATCAGATCTCCTGAGCTAGTTCGTTGAGACGAACGTTCAGGCGTAACGACGGGCGTTGAGACGGGAGTTAAGGCGTAACGACGGGCGTCACTGCATCTCGGTGGCAATTCCATGAAAATCAGAGCTTCTGAGCTAGTTCACCAGGGCGTTGAAGCGTTAAGCTAAGCGTTGACGGGCGTTACTAAGTTTGATTGGCTGAAATCTGCGTAACAGCGCGTTGAGACGGGCGTTAAGGCGTAACGTTGGGCGTTGACGGGCGTCACTGCATTTCGATGTATTAGTGGTAATTCCATGAAAATCAGAGCTTCTGAGCTAGTTCACCAGGGCGTTGAAGAGTTAAGCTAAGCGTTGGTAGGCGTTGACACGGGTGTTAAGGCGTTGAAACGGGCGTTAAGGCGTACCGACGGGCGTTGACGGGCGTCATTGCATTTCGATGTATTGGTGGAAATTCCATGAAAATCAGAGTTCTGAGCTAGTTCACCAGTGCGTTGAAGCGTTAAGCTAAGCGTTGACGGGCGTTAAGGCGTTGAGACGAGCGTTAAGGCGTAATGACGGGCGTTGACGGGCGTCACTGCATCTCGATGTATTGGTGGCAATTCCATGAAAATCAGAGCTTCTGAGCTAGTTCACCAGGGCGTTGAAGCGTTAAGCTAAGTGTTGACGGGCGTTACTGTCTAAGTTTGATTGGCTGAAATCTGCGTAATAGCGCGTTGAGACGGGCGTTAAGGCGTCAAGTTAAGGCTTTAAGGCGTTGAAACGGGCGTTAAGGCGTAACGACGGGCGTTAAGGCGTAACGACGGGCGTTAAGACGTAACGACGGGCGTTGAAGGGAGTCACTGCATTTCGATGTATTGGTGGCAATTCCATGAAAATCAGAGCTTCTGAGCTAGTTCACCAGGGCGTTGAAGCTAAGCGTTGACGGGCGTTGAGACGGGCGTTAAGGCGTAAATTTAAGGCGTTAAGGCGTAACGACGGGCGTTGGCCACGCCTCACGGGCGTTGGGCATACCTCACTCACTCACTCACTCACCATCGTTACTGCGTCCATGCGTTAAGACGGCCGGATGAATGGAAAAACCCCATGAGCAATGTTACAAGTCTGAACATGATCACGCCCGATTCACGCACACCGGAAGTGACGTCATCACCGATACAGGTCAGAACATGCCTATCATTGAATCATACGATCCCACACCGAAGACCCGGATGTAAAAAAATGATGTGACCGCGATACCAGATATAGGTCAGCCACCAGATAAGGACCCGGATGTAAAGACGGAAAAACCCCGATGGGAAGTACCCGGATACAGGTCAGTACATGCCTATCATTCATTCAAAGACCCGGATGTAAACAATGCTGTAACACCGATACTAGATATAGGTCAGACATTCATACCCAGATCACGCCCGTTTTTCGCGCATGCGCATTGTCAAAGGTCAATATGCGATTAAATCACCTTTATATACTTTTAGGATACTGAATAAGGGTTTACTATACTCACTTGACCTCCACGTGACATCAACAAACCTCCCCTCTGCGCATTGCTCCGCAAGGTCAATAGGGCTCGAAATGCGCTTTTATACTACGAAATTGTGATGCATCATGGGATAGAGTGCACTCAGAGGTCAAAGGTCAATGAGGCCCGATTTGCTCCCTATATATTTTCATTGTGCGCATATTGACTCTCATTGACCTCAGAGGTCAAAGGTCAACTTAACTCTATATCCACTAACTATTACTACTAATATAGTAAACATAAATGTCCGGCATTGTTGGGCGGTAAAAAATATCAAAATATCGCGTCGTGCGAAGGAGTTAATATCCGTACACTAAACGTCAATCATTGTCAAAGGGAAAATGCAGGAATTGTCGCGATTAGCTTATTATGGGATCTCGCAGAATATCGGCGAAACTATCGCAGGAATTTTTTCCTTGCGTTACGTCTAGATGATATTCCCCTGATTTACCATATTGGTTTACCTATAGATTGTCCATCGTTGTACATGTATGATACCCTTCCATCTGATCGCTCAAACCAGAAGTTCATAAAATACAGATCTGTATTTTATGAACTTCTGCTTAAACCAAATATTTGAAATACCTGTACTCTATTGTCTACTCGACTCAAATAAGTCTTTGGAACACTAGAATTTCTGTTAATCGATCGATGCTCTCGTTTGCGAGTTAGGTGCAGGATTGGCTCTTTTTTAGATATTTTTTTCAAATTTCCTAACATGGTGCTAAATAGCATACTTGGCAATATTGTGCACATATTTTTGCTAAACTTCGCAGTAGCCAGAAAAGTGGGTTACTTTAATAGCATCTATATTCAATATTTAGCACTTTATAAAGTACTCTAAATAGAAGAGATTCGCATTAAAATATCTGTAACACAGTGTTGGAGAAAGGACAATATATTGAATATTTAACACCTTTATAATATTATCTAATTAGAATAGGTTCGCACTTGAATATTGAATATTTAAGCACTTTGATAATATCATCTAATTAGAAGAGATTCGCAGTCAAATATCTAGCTGACGTCCGAGAAAGACAATATATTCAATATTTAGCACCTTTATAATATCATCTTATTAGAAAAGATTCGCACTTATAAATATGTAGCTGGCGTCTGCGAAGAGATATTATATTCAATATTTAGCACTTTTATAATCCAAACCAATTAGAAGAGATTCGCAATTAAATATCCACAAGAGCCTTTTCGGAGAAAAGACAATATAATCAATATTTAGCATCTACGGCATGATATTTCGGTGGGACAGCACTATAAAATGGCAGCATTAGATCTGCTCTGTTTCAAGTAGGTACCCCCGCCCCGGCCTCCCCTCCCCTCCCTTCCCTTCCCCGTCGTGATATAGCTGAAAAAATGTTGAAAGGGACGTTAAACACTATTCACTCACTCACTCATTTTTATAATCTACTCGAAGTAGAAGAGAATCGCAGTAAAATATTTGTAACACCGTGTCGGAGAAAGGACAATATATTCAATATTTAAGACCTTTATAATATCATCTAATTGGAATATATTCGCATTTAAATATGCAGGTGACGTTTGAGAACAGACAATATATTGAATATTTTGCACCTTTATAATAACTAATTAGAAGAGATTCGCAGTCAAATGTCTATCTGGCGTTTGAAAAAATACAATATATTCAATATTTAGCAGCTTTATAATATCATATAATTATCAAAGATTCGCACTTAAATATGTTGTTGGCGTCTGAGAAAAGACAATATATTTAATATTTAGCAGCTTTATAATATCATGTAATTAGAATAGATTCGCATTTAAATATGTAGGTGACGTCTGAGAACAGACAATATACTGAATATTTAGCATCTTATAATATCATCTAATTAGAAGACATTCGCAGTTAATTATCTAGCTGGCGTCCGACAAAAGACAATATATTCAATATTTAGCACCTTTATAATATCATATAATTAGAAAAGATTCGAACTTAAATATGTAGTTGGCCTCTGAGAACAGACAATATATTCAATATTTAGCAGCTTTATAATATCATCTAATTAGAATAGATTCGCAGTTAAATATCTAGCTGGCGTCTGCGAAGAGATATTTTATTCAGTATTTAGTACTTTTATAATCTATACTAAATAGAAAATTCTATTTAAAGTCAAATATCCACAAGAGCCTTTTCGGAGAAAAGACAATATGTTCAATATTTAGCACTTTTATAATCTGCTCTAATTAGAGGAGATTCGCATTAAAATATCTGTAATACCGTGTCGGAGAAAGGACAATATATTCAATATTTAGCACCTTTATAATATCTAATTAGAATAGAAATGTAGGCGACGTCTGAAAACAGACAATATATTGAATATTTAGCACCTTAATAATATCTTCTAATTAGAAGATACTCGCAGTTAAATATATAGCTGGCGTCGGACAAAAGACAATATATTCAATATTTAGCACCTTTATAATATCATATAATTGCTTTATTTGGGACTGTCTTACCCCTACCAGGCCTGGGGGCCAAAATGCCCCCACCAAATTTTCTGCATTATCTCCGGAACGACAAAAAATGGAGAGCTGAAACTCCTTGACTTTATAGCTTATCATATTGGGGTCATTTTGAGCCTATTTGCATAACCCCCGAGCAGAGAATCATGGGTAAATTCAAGATGGCGGCCACGTGGGGTACCAGAAAAGTGATGTTTTCGTCATATTTCTTCCAAATTTCTGCTTTTCCGTAATGAAAAGTGGGCAAAAATATTTTATTTCAAATCACATGAATATTTACTAATTTATCATGCAGTTTTTGTTGAGAAATTGCATAAATAAAATAATTCCTGTTATTGTCAAAGCATTTGCACAGACCAGCAATCAAGGTGTACTTGGGACTGCCTTATACATCCTTATTTATCAGCCCATGCGCGTTATTTAATCAGGAAGAACGATATAATAATCCCTAATTTAGAAGAAATATTCAATATTTAGCATTTGTGCTAATTATACAATATATTTTCTTTCGGGAGAGGCAGTCCGACAATTTGCGTTGGAGTTAGAAGAAATATTCAATACTTATGATGGCTGCAATTTAGAAGAAATATTCAATATATAGTAGGTTGCTATTTTGAAGAAATATTCAATATTTAGCATCTGCGAAAATGGTAGGCATGGTGTTAAGTAGGGGGCCATGCCAGTATGGCTGGTCACCTTTTGTTTTTGGTATTATTCTTCTTTTTCTTCCGCCGGATTTTGTACCATCCGTACAGTCAACACCGATACACCGATATAGCTGAAACTTTACATGGTGATTGGTCCTTATAGGAATTGATGCATATCACCCAACGAAGCCGATTGGCCAAAAGCTCCGGCGGCCATCTTGGATTTAGCCGAAAACCTTTGAAAATCTTCTTGTCCTGAACCGCTAAACCGATTAATGAGAAACTTGGCACACATGTTCGATGGATCTGGGGCTCTCAAAATCCTATTCGAAAATTTGCTGCGTAAAACAAAATGGCCGCCATTGATCAATCAAAATTGTCGGATTTTTAAATTACGGATTTGGATGGGAAAAGTGACTACATATATGCATTGCGATATGGCGATCACGAATATGCAAAAATTTTGCTCCTAGATCACGTGGTTTGGCCGCCATCTTGAATTTTGTCGAAAACGGAACGCATCTTGTACAGGCTACAACTGAAGAACTATGGGAGGTACAGCCATACAGCTTGTTGCATTATATTGTCCAGGAGCAGCTCTTTCGGAAGTATGTTAACCGTTTCCACCTAGCTTCAATAGTTTTCCCGCTATCCTCCATCGAAATTCACCCAAATTGGTCAATTATCGGATTTTGAAGTAACAGATTTCGATAGCGGAAGTGACTATATGTATGTTATGGGACTCGTCAATGCCGAATATGGCGGGTTCGTGGTGGTTGAGCCTATTAGATCTAATGCATATCCAAAGAAGAAGCCGATTGGTCGAAATGTTCGGCGGCCATCTTGGATTTTCCCTAAAGCACTCTAAGATCTTCTTCTCTGGAACCGCTGAACTGATCGACGCGAAACTTGCTACACATGATCGATGGGCCGCGGTCTTTTAAAATAAGCATAGAGAGGTTGCAGGTGAAGTGATCATTGCCTCTTCATCCCTAAATCTAGCTTGTCTGGACTGTATCTTGGCCCCCTACATTGCCGCTTGCGGCTATATTTATACAATATATTTTCTTTGGGAACAGGCCAGTCAAAGTGCTAACTATAGCAATAATCCTAGAAATTATATTCAAAATAGCACACCCCTTTCCAAATATCACTTATTTTAGAAATTATTTGCGAAGTAGCAGATCTGCTAAATAGCATGCGAGACAATGTCGTTTGCTCACTTTTGTCCTTACTTCAGTATGAATGTATCTCTAAGGCCTACTCTGGGTCACCGTGGTTTAGAGATTTGAGTTACCGTACCGTATATTATCTTTAGCACCGTTGCTTCTGTGCGTTTCCTGTTTATTGCAATTTCAAGCATTTATACGGAGGCTATATTATATTGGAAGATAGTAGTTTATCATGTTCAAACAACGGGGGTTCACTTCCCATGTGTCATGTAGGTCTGGTGTTAGCTAAATAATATATAGCCCTCAAGAGTATGAGCATACTCTTGAGGGCTATATATTATTTAGCTAGTCTGGTGTATACCTAATGTTTCAAGTGGAATACCTTTTCGATGACTAGAACAAATATAAATAGGCTTGCGTTATATACTTGAAGTTCACGGGTGGCCTGGTAACAATTCCGTTCATCATATAATGCGCAGATAAATGGCATTCATATCGTACGGTACATGTAGGTTTTATATATCATCTATTTTCATATAGATGTTGTTTTGCTCTGACATTATTGTTGCGTAAATAAACATCTTGTTAGACAAAACAGAGATTAGTTGAAGAGATTAGACTGTTTCAAGGACCAACTGTCTGTGGGAGAAATATATATATATAGGTTAGTAGATCTGTGCACACAAGCCGACCTCCTCTGGACGGAAGACTTCCGACTATTAGCCTGCTCTGTGAGCCTTCGAGCCCTCTCAGCTGTGTCACCTACAACAGTCTTGGTTTGAATGAAATAAAGCCACTTCATTTGACGTCACATTTGAAGGCGTGATACCCCCATGGTCAAGGCGTACGGTACATTCACCCCAATGATCGGTGTAACTCAAGCTTGAAGGTGCAAAGTAATTCTCTCAATGGAAGAAAACAAACATGCCGCGAGTAGCTTGATTCTCTTCTGATGTAGCAGTAGTAGATAAAGTGCATCTTGAACCCCGCTGATCTTCTTTCGTGACCTTGGATCGGAGATCATGCATGGCCGCTACATTTCTGGCGGGTCACGTGACCAGAAATCGCATTCATCCATGGTGATGCGGTCACTTCTGCCGCAGTGATACGGTAACTTCCGCCATGGTGATGTGGTCACTACTTCCGCCGATAAAAAGGTAGTTCCCACTCACTTCAATGTTATATGCATGTTAAAAAGGCAGAGCTTGTCTGGAGATTCGTGACGTCATAAATTCGGGTGGCCAGTAAGTCTCAACCCATTTTATTCCGTGCCGTCATCAATGTGTGTGAATTCAATGTGAGTTATACCTGCGTGGGGATTTCCGTGACGTCATCAATTCAGAACCTAAAAGTCATAAACATGTGGGGTTTTTTTTAAAAGGTTTTAAGGGTCATCAAAGTGTGTTGAATGCATTGGTTGTTATACGGTATACATTTATTATGGGCTACGCTGTATAGACCCGTCAGTATCATCACTGGGAATAGCCTGTATAATGGTACAATACCTCTCACAGAATGTAAACATCCATCATGTTTTAACAAGCCCAATACGTAAGCATGACATAGGTAAAACAAAATGGCGCCATTTGCACATGGAGGGGTGCATGAAACACTTGGATTTGAAAAATCTGATATATCACCATAATCTGGAAAAAAAACGGACTGATCACATGGACATTTTCTTGTGGAGATGGTTCATCTCGGCTGATGCTGTAGAATACGGGCCGTACGTCGAGTTCCGCTGGAAAAATATGACGCACATTGAGCAGGCAGGCAGGCCTGGAATGGGCGTTTTGGGGTGGAGGTCCATCCGTGGTCCAAATGAGCTATGTGGAGGGTCATATCAAAGTACTTATGCAGTAAAGTCCGACTGGCGTGGTTCATATCGGACAATCTGCGGGCGCATGCGTAGTAGAAAAAGTGATATTTTGGGGAAGAAGTGAACCATCCTTGGCCCAAATGGATCGAGTGGGGTCGTCAATCTGCGCAGGAGCGGCATGGAGTAGTTGAAAATGGGTATTTGAGTGGACGTTTTAAGGTCGAAGTGGACCATCTGTGATCCTAATGGGCCTTGTGGAGTGTCGTATTGAAGAGCTCATGGGGTAAAGTCCGGCTAGGAGTTTTTAGTGGAAGTGCCATCAAACTGCGCAGATGCAGTCACAGAATATTGGAAAAAGGTCATTTGAGTGGACCTTTTGGGGTTGTGGTGAACCATCTGTGGTCCAAATGGGTTGAATGAGGTGTCATATTGAAGTGCCTATGGGATAATCAAGATGCGGTGGTTTTAGTGGAAGTGCTGTCAAGGCGAAGCCATGGAGTAATAGGAAAAAGGGCTTTTGAGGTGGCAGTTTAGGGCGATGAATGGGCTATCCTTGCTTCAAATGACTTTCGGGGTATCTCACTGAAGTGCCCGTGGACTAGACTCAGAGTGGAGTAGTGATTTTGTCCGGTCCCATCATTCTGCGCATGCGCAGTCAGGCAGTTGCCTTAGAAAGAGGGCAGTTCGGAAGTGCGCAGGGGCATGTTTGCGGTATAGGTGGACCAACCCTATTCCAAATGTGTTGTGGCTGGTATCCTATTGAAGCACTTATTGGGTAGAGTCTAACTGGGGGTAATAGGCACTCAGGGAGTAATAGAGAAAGGGCAGTTTTGGAGGTGCGCAGGAACATGTTCGGGGAGATGTAGGCCATGTACGGTCTGGCTACCTGATAGGCTTACCAGTCATGTGTTTGTATGTGTGTCTGTGTGTGTGTGAGGAAAAGAGGAGGCAGAGGACTGAGGAGTGGGATTGAGTGATCATGTAACATCATATGTGAACCAGTAGTCAGTCTGAAACCATCCTCCACAACTCAAGATTGTGTGTTACACATTTTATTATCCCCTCCATCACAACACATCCACACTATTGAAGCCGCTATGGGTGTGTTTACATAACAGTATGGCGTGTATCAGGTGCGTCGTTGGCTGCTCTTGTTCTTTCAGAAGCCACTACTTGGAGTTCCCGGTCTTTGGCCATGTTCGCTCTTGTCCGTTTGTCCTAATCGTCTTCGACCAGTCCAGGATACTGCAATGGCAACATGCCCTGGAACAGCTGTTCGAACATTTTGACTGCATTGTCAGGGCCTCTGTGGGTGGTAGCCCAATATCCTCTTTCAAGTGATGCTAGGTCTTCTTGATGGACCTATGCATACGGTTCCCTCTCATTTCAAGCAGCAGCAGGCTTTACTGTTCATAGATAGTCATAGCTGTTTTTCTGATGTGGAGGAGCATTTGGATATATGCCTGTTGTAGGTTATTCTGTCCAGCATCCTAAACCAATTCAGCATACATATTAATAGCCCATAAGGTACATTCTTCCTCACTCCACAGTAATGCCCGCCAATGACTAGATAAACACTGATGGGTCTACATATCCGATGAAATTGACACTAATTTATGGGAATGCAGCGACGCCCATCAACATCTGTCGTTACGGCACAACACTCAACACCTTAATGCCCTATCTTAATGCTTTAAAGTACTAGCTTAACGCCTTATCGTAATGCCTGAATGCAATGTTGAATGGCCAATCAAATGCACATGCCTTGACTATTCGCCCTGAACGGAAGACGTAATCATGATCGGAAGAGACATCACTGAATACATGTACATCACCAGGTGAGCACACGAGTGACATTACTTTTGGTGATCTTTCTACCTCTCTGAGGCATTGCGACATTAAGTCGGGGCATTTATAATACAGCCATCAAAGCAACAATAATGGAAGGATGTTTTAATATCCCTGCATTGACTGTGGGCATTGCGACATTAAGTCGGGGCATTTATAATACAGCCATCAAAGCAACAATAATGGAAGGATGTTTTAATATCCCTGCATTGACTGTGGACTAACATTCTCTGAGGCATTGCGACATTAAGTCAGGGCATTTATAATACTGCCATCAAAGCAACAATAATGGAAGGATGTTTTAATATCCCTGCATTGACTGTGGACTAACATTCTCTGAAGCATTGCGACATTTAAGTCAGGGCATTTATAATACAGCCATCAAAGCAACAATAATGGAAGGATGTTTTAATATCCCTGCATTGACGGTGGACTAACATTCTCTGAAGCATTGCGACATTAAGTCAGGGCATTTATAATACAGCCATCAAAGCAACAATAATGGAAGGATGTTTTAATATTCCTGCATTGACTGGGGACTAACATTCTCTGAAGCATTGCGACATTAAGTCAGGGCATTTATAATACAGCCATCAAAGCAACAATAATGGAAGGATGTTTTAATATCCCTGCATTGACTGGGGACTAACATTCTCTGAAGCATTGCAACATTAAGTCAGGGCATTTATAATACAGCCATCAAAGCAACAATAATGGAAGGATGTTTTAATATCCCTGCATTGACTGGGGACTAACATTCTCTGAAGCATTGCGACATTAAGTCAGGGCATTTATAATACAGCCATCAAAGCAACAATA
Source organism: Hanleya hanleyi (assembly GCA_036873755.1). Taxonomy (NCBI): domain Eukaryota; kingdom Metazoa; phylum Mollusca; class Polyplacophora; order Lepidopleurida; family Hanleyidae; genus Hanleya; species Hanleya hanleyi. The sequence goes on from JAVTVY010011525.1 coordinate 50,053, forward strand.
ATGGAAGGATGTTTTAATATCCCTGCATTGACGGTGGACTAACATTCTCTGAAGCATTGCGACATTAAGTCAGGGCATTTATAATACAGCCATCAAAGCAACAATAATGGAAGGATGTTTTAATATCCCTGCATTGACTGGGGACTAACATTCTCTGAAGCATTGCGACATTAAGTCAGGGCATTTATAATACAGCCATCAAAGCAACAATAATGGAAGGATGTTTTAATATCCCTGCATTGACTGGGGACTAACATTCTCTGAAGCATTGCGACATTAAGTCAGGGCATTTATTAATAACTCGAATAAGACTGTTTCTGTTGGACTGTAACGTATTTAATCTCTTCCTCACACAGGTACAAAGTCCCTCAACAATTGAATATCCAATCTATATATACATGACACGGTCGTGTTTACTGTCAAGGTTCCCTAGTAACCACCACGTACATTCTTACCGCCAGTGACAGAAGAGTTCCACATTGTGTGTAGTTACATATACGATACGATACGATACGATACCGGCGTATAATGAATTGCATACGATGTCCAGAGTTATCAATCTCCATTATCTCTCTTAATGAAATAATGTAATAAAGTTAAAAAAAACAGATCTCCAATAACACAAATGCGATGATTAGTACATGTAAATAAATACGGATTAGAAAAAGTATCAGAAAATGTATGAATTATGAAATAATGAATTATAGTAATGTTCATGATAATTTGTAGTCCATCAAGTCCATATCCAGAATAATTCTGAATAAATCATGATAATAATATCCATGTGTACTTGTATTGTCCATGAATTCAAAAAGCACTCTGAAACCAAATTAATCACTAAAGTCTTTGAGGTAAGCTTATATATGTCCATAATAACAAGTCCTTCATATCCTTGAGGGGAATGGTGAAATGTCCAGTTTATGCGAACACATTAAGAATGTAAAGTTCTGGTCATAAGAAATTAATGAATAATACTATGAATCAAGGCAATGAAAGGCAGAAGTACATGTAGTACGGTACTAGTTTATATCAAGTACAGTTACTCCACTCGAAAATCACAAAGATCCATGAATCCGTTTAGCCCGCCAATGTTAAATCACATTCCACACAGAAATCACAATATCCTTGAATACGGTCGAATCAGTTGTGTTCAACATCACATTCACTCCGGTAGTATACCGGTTTCAAGAGCCTGAACAAGCATCATGGTAGATGCGCCCCTCTTGGTGAGGCAATCTGCTAATTGTTTGCCAGTTTCCGACCAAATCAACTCTTTCACCTGACCTCTCTCTACCAGTTCTTTTACACCACTGACTTCAAGACGCAGTCTTTTCTCCGAAACAAATTTTGTAGATTTGACTGCATCGTGGAGCGACTTGCAGTCTGTCACGCATATCAAGGACAATAACTCGGGATCTGGCTTGCCGGATGTTAATTCAGCGAATAAGGTTGAAAGGAATATGCCCGTATCAATAGCATCAGCCATAGCCAGTGTTTCACCAGCCAAGGAGCTACGAACCACACGACGAATCTTCTTTGAGTTCCAACACAATGGAGAGAATTTTCCATTCTCTCCAGCCAGAGCAATGAAGTGGCCTCCCTGTGTACCACCGTCCTGAAGATTTCCTAGTGAAGAATCACTAAATACTACTAGAGATAACTGTTTATCACCAAGGTTCTGAAATTTCAGTGTAACTCTCTCTGAATGAACCCGTTTGATAACTCGGTTCACTTCAAGAATATTTTTCACCTGCCCAACTTTCAAGCTGGCCGCTAACTGACAGGCATCAAATATTATGTCCGGACGACTCTGGTGGGCTATCCACAACAGCTGACCAACTTTTGATCTGAGAGTCTGTTTCTCAGAGATGGTCAATGGCGAATCCTTTTGTTGAGCTCTGGTTTTCTCAATCCAGATGGGGGTTAGATTAACAGCATAGTTGTTCTGATGAAGGTGAATCTGTTCTTCTTCACAGCTAAGTTCTATGCCAATATACTGGAAAGCTACACTGTCTTCTTTTCCAACATGTAGTTGTGATCTCACATGGTCAATCACAGTCTTTTCAAAGTCAACACCACCACCCCAGATAAAATCATCAACATGGCTCGCCAATACTCCCTGTAGGTCACCATTCTCATTAGTCCAGTAAAACACTGCTGGATCAACTTTCGAGAGCGTAGCTCCCGACTCCATCATGATAGTCTTAACCTTTTTGTACCAGTTAAGGGAGGCATCATTCAGTCCATACACACACTTTTTCAAGTGCCACACTATTCCCCTAGTACCATTCGCCTCTTTCGGAGGACGGAGGAATATGTTTCTCTCCAAAGGCTGTCCTTGTAAAAACGCAGTTTTTATGTCCATAGAGTGCGGTTTCCATTTGTTCTGAGCTAATATGGCCAAGATCATTCTCAGCGACTCCTTAGCGCAGGTTGGTGAATCCTTCTGAATGTGATGGTTGCCGATTTCTTCGAATCCTCTAGCTACTAATCTGGCTTTCCGTACTGAACCTTTTGGTGTGTCTTTTAATGTACATATCCACCTTGTGGAAATACACTTCTGTCCTTCATCTGTTACCTCTTGGAACACATCATTTTTCCGCCAGCTTTCTAGTTCAGCTAATTTAGCCTCATCCCAGGACAGATCAATCATAAGAACATTTTCATCACATTCAGATGTGTCTACTAATGATGTGTTTACATTTTCCAAGTTTGCCACCCTGCTCAAATCTACAGACTTTTTGATCCCTTGGAATGGACCAGGTTCAGTGTATTCTAAGTTATACCAGTTGCGGTTTTTGCCTGTTGCTTTACCTGCTCGGCTGATTATCTTAGCAGACATTGGATTTCCAGTTTCTGTATCCTGATACCGAACAGTTTGGCCTGGTTTCAGAGTTATTTTACCCTGGTGATCTGGTATAATGCCGTGATTTTGTTCAGTTTCATGGGAATTTGTTGTAGTTGTTCTGGTTACATTAGGCTCACTAGTGCTGTCATCTTCCTGAAATTCCGAGTCACTTTCTGAACAAACATCCTCTGCAGGTGTTTGAATGTCTGTATCAACTGGTGTTTTTGTGGATTCAACTGGACACTCATGTTTGCAAGTTTCATAATTTGTTTCAAACTGTTCTGTTTTTCTTAACCTACAGTGATGTACTCTAACCACTGTACCACCATGCCTCGCAAAGACAACGACACCATCTTGTCCTATTACAGTTGCGGGGCCTTTCCACTCCGGACTGTCTGGTCGTTTATAATAAATCTTGTCACCAGTTGTGCATGTTCCTGTGAAAGGGCGAATCTGTTTCCTCAAAGCCCGTCGAATACGTTCCGAGCTTTCAGCCTGGGTGAAAGCTCTTCTTGCAGTGTGCAAAGAAGCGATGTGTTTACCCACTACATCACTGGCAGTTGTTCCCTCTAAGGCAGGCAATTTATCAGAGAGAACGGAGGGCAGATTGGGATTTTTACCGTACACTAGTTGGTAGGCACTGTATCCGTGGATATTACACAGGCTGTTCTTTGCCATCACTCCCCAACTAAGAGCTGTGTCCCAGTCACAATTCCGCTCGTTCTTCACTTTGAGAACAATGTTTGTGAGCGTTTGGTTATGTCGTTCCATAAGTCCATTACTCCATGGGCTCATGCCTGGAGTGGTTTTCACTTCAATATTGAAGTTTTCACACATGTCCCTCACTTCACCACTGTTGAATTCACCACCATTATCGCTATATAGCTTCCTAGGTGCTCCATGGATACCAATCCAATGCTGGATAAACTTCTGAGTGAAGATGGAAGACTGTTTACTCTTCACAATAACACCTGCACTGAAACGGGTGAACTCATCTATTATATGGAGGTACCATAAATTTTTTTCTAGCTGATGAAGGTCAACTGCAACAGTCTCATTAAATTCTGTGGCCAGGGGCAACCCTACAGCGGGCTTGGGTGACTGTTTCTTGTATTTCAGACATATTTCACAATGATCTACTACCTCAGACAAAATTTTTTAATGTTTCTGCATCACGATTTCCTGCACTTTCCAGTAACTTGCGAAGGCGGTCCGCCGAAGCATGTCCAAATTGTCGGTGAAGCTTAATCAAGATTTTTCTTTTGTCTGCGGATGTCATGTCGTCTTCAATAAGTAAGACTTCGGATTCCGGAATCTCACCAGAAATTTCATCAGAAATGTCAGATTTATTCCGCAAATCAATGCAATAATGTCCACTTGACGTAAATTGCAGTTGTACTGGTTGATCAAACATTGTAGCCTTGTCCTCACTAAGATCCAGAACTGTACCAGCTCGTTTCAGCGAGGTTTTACTGAGTAACAGGGGTAAGTCACCATCCACTACTTCAGTGTCAATTTCACAACTGGTGTTGCCAATCTGAGCTGGAATAACAGCATTTTGAAAAGATTTGACTTGGGCACCATCTCCAAATTTGAACGGTTTAGAGCTAGGCTTTGTCGTAACGGAGGCCTTCTCCGTGTCATCAAGGGAGTCTACGTAATTATCAAGCCACTGTTTGCCACACACAGTGCGAGAACAAGCTGTGTCTATTACAGCACATCCGTAAGATTCGGTCATGAAAATCTGATTGGCTGTATTGTTTTCTCTTGCTAGCAAAGTCAAATTACAGTTTTCTTCCTGTTGTTCTTCCCCCTTTATTTGAACATATTTAACAGCTTCAGGATCAGTTCGATGTGGGCAGTCTTTTGCCCAATGGAATGTCGACTGACAAATAGCACATCTTGTCCTCTTACCAAATCTATTAAGAGGATTTGTTCCTCTGGGACTTGTCAAAGTACTATTTTGAAAATGAGCAGGCCTACCTTGGCGAAATTTCTGTCTGTGATAATAATCTCCTTTCTGTGTAAGTAACGCCGATTCCTGTTTTACCTCGATATCTGAGTCTGTACTGGAACTTGAGGCACCTGCTCCATTGCTGCTAAAAATTCTCTTCAGAGCAGATTTCATCGAGGTGAACTTCAAGTCTGTAGAAGCTGTTAATGCCAGCTGTCGTTCCCTCGGAGATAAATTAGCTGTATCCAAAAGTTTAAATGACAAAACTGCGTCAGGTAAAGCCATCTCGTACTTTTTGCACTGGTTGTATCGATGTTCGAATTCCATAACAAAGTCCGCCATTTTTACTTCGGGAGATTTCCGATAAGAGTCAAAGTTAGAATATGCCTCATAGGGAAGATCAAAAGTTTCTTTTAGAAACAGAGAGTCCAGAGCTTCCAGTAAACGGTCCATGCCGTCATCTTTATTCAGATCAGTCACATTTAATTCAAGAGCCTTCGCTCTTGCCTGCCCCGTAAGTGACAACGTCACTGCCAAAGCTTGGCGCTTCTTTTCCAGGTCAGTGACTAACCGCCATATTGCTATTTCCTGTTTCCACGTCTCATAGACTGTCTCTTCACCGAGAGCTGGAGGATTTTTATAGCCCTTTTGTGCCATCTTGCACGCTCTGCTACCATTAATAACTCGAATAAGACTGTTTCTGTTGGACTGTAACGTATTTAATCTCTTCCTCACACAGGTACAAAGTCCCTCAACAATTGAATATCCAATCTATATATACATGACACGGTCGTGTTTACTGTCAAGGTTCCCTAGTAACCACCACGTACATTCTTACCGCCAGTGACAGAAGAGTTCCACATTGTGTGTAGTTACATATACGATACGATACGATACGATACCGGCGTATAATGAATTGCATACGATGTCCAGAGTTATCACATACAAGTCGTCCATCTTTTCTAATCGCAGCGCTAGTCCACATTCCGCTTTAGGTCCAACTCTGTGTACTTTAATCCCTGATGCTGGATTGTTGAGAGTTGACAGCGGAATCTTGAGTCTCCTCTTTGTCTTGTCAACCTTCATTCAGATCTTTGTGCGATGAACTTGTGAGTTGACTGCAAGGGGACTCAGCTGCGATATAGAAGGCCATAGCTATAACCTGAAATGACACAAACAGATCTGCAGTGAAGACAAACACTAAAATCATAATTGTGTCAAATCTTAAAATATAACTTGAGAGAAGGCCCAACTGACCTATTTCTTCTCTTAGGTGACCTAAAAAGAGCAGATATGAGAATAATTCTCAATCAAAAAGAACCCTGGATGGTAAAGCAGCGGTTACTTATGGAGAATAGAAGTTACTTATCATTTTAAATGACTTCATCCATGTATCTGTGATTGTGGTAGGGGTGCGCAGACTCACCACCATAGTAACCAAGGAACCTGAGTGTCAGAGTACGGAGGTTAAACAAGAATGAGATGGGAAGAAACCTACATCGTCAAACAAGGTGACTAACTGATACCCCTGTCAGTCCACATTCCGCCTTATATCCAACTCTGTGTACTTTAATCCTTGATGCAGATTGGACTGTTGAGAGTTGACAGCGGAATCTCTGAGTCTACTCTGTGTCTTTGTCAACTATCTGTACTTTACTGCTGCTGACACTGGTGACCTGAAAATAAACATTATTAATACTCACAAAAGTGTCAGTTCTTGTACGTTGAAACTGTGAGTTGACCGCCAGGAGACTCAGCTGAAATGATCTAGAAGAGCATAGCTTAATCTGAAATGACACAATCAAATCTGCAGTAAGGTCAAAGCTTAAAACTCACCATTGTGTCAGGTTTCTTGATTGATGACTAGAGAGTCGCTGACTGGCAAGTTGAGCTATTACTTCTTTCTGGCGATCATGTAGTGTGTGGACTAACGATATGACTGAGAGAGATGATACAGCAAGCCGGAGACTTGCTGAGATGATGACAATTTTGCCCCCTCCCCCCCTTTTTTGAACGTTACCTGACCACGTGCTGGGCAGCCACTAGTGGCCCAAGCATGGTCACACTATCTGATTGGACTGACATATCTCTCAGATAGAAATTGGTAAACGTGGAATTGCTGTTCAGGCACAAGACTGGACAATGTCATGGAGGGACAAGTTCTTCCATAAGGGCCATGACGAAGCGATGGCGCGGATTTCATGAGAAGAAGCAGTCAATAGAAGCGGGGGAGCGTCAATGGCCAATTGATAAGACCTGAGCGCCAAGAAATAGTTCGTTTTCACCCTTTGAAAATTAAACATTTATAAACAATGTTACTATTTATAACCAAACCTGCTTTGATTTCTGCCTTAATCTCTGCCAGAGATATACAATACAAACGTTAAACCCCAGAGGAGTAGTCAGCGTGGATATATAAGCCAGCCCCCAGTATACTCTTCCTCTTTTCTCATTGTTATAAACCGAGACCTGTAGTGTACAAGGCCGCGGAGTGAGGGGAAGGATGGGAGGGCCATTACATCAAAGCAGGTTTGGTTTGGTTATA